>KV751390.1:3411059-3452444 GCA_001698575.1 Mola mola
GTGATGTGAGTTGAAGTTGCGGTGAAGCCGCGGAGGAGCTGATCATCTGTCGAGGTGCTGATGCGGCTGTGACAATAGCTAGCAGGCATGGCTGCCAGCAAGTTATTGCTTTACACCGGACTCTCTCTTTCTCTCTGCGCCCTGGGAATGTTGGTCGGGGCAATGTGCTCTGACCACTGGTATGAGACTGACGCCAGGAGGTACAGGGACAGGTGCCGAGGCTTAACCAGCCGCCGCAAGGACCCGGGCTTCATCTACATCCCCAACAACAGCTTGCCGCTCCGGGCGAGCCGGGGCAGCCTGCCCCGCTGGGAGGAGAGACTGCTGGCCCGCGACCGGCGACAGCTGTTTGCCATGAGCACCGCAAATGATTGCGACAGGCAACATAACTCAACCAACATGGGGTTGTGGAGGAAATGTCATCGTCTGGGCTTCAACCAAGAAGTGGAAGCCCTCATCAAAAAAGGTAAGAAAGACACGAAGAGCTCAAAAAGGCTAACGGCAGTGTGCATCCCAGACACGACGATGTGCGAAGACGTTTATCATCTTTTATGGTTGTTCATTTGACTGAAGGAGGAACGAGGGCATTGACCTCTTGTCGTGCTGTTATAGACGTACATGTTTGTCCAAAGTCATGCAGGGCGTCACTATCTTAGCAGTGGCTTGGCACACTTTTTCAAGGGTAGACACATGGTCCACTAAATACCATATGGTTACACACCAAAACCAAGAACATTATAGGATGTCATATAACCATATACTGTATGCCATCTAGGATGTAATATAGTGTCAATATTTCAATTAAAGAATGGCATATATCCTGTTGGTTTCTATTTTGCAGTTATACTTAATACTAATTCTACATCATGAATTAACATTAAGAACCGGGTCTAATATCTGTGTTATACCTGTATACAGGATACATGTGTTAGGCAGTGTATTTATTTGTATTTTATAAGTTAAACTTGTTGTTATGTATAACAGGTCCTTGCGAGGGGACAGTGATTGCATCAGTCTGGCCATGGCCTCCTTAGCTGTATGTCTGGGCTTGTGAGTGGGTCTGATAAGGCTATTTGATACAGAAATTGATTTGAATCAGAGTATAAACTTCACAGTTTGAGCAAGCAAGCGACTAATTAATTTACAACTATACTGAAATTTGAACCACAGATGTATTTTTGAATCCATAGATATCTAATCACATTATTATTGGGTGAGTCCTCCATGAATTAGGTTTGACAGTATTTATTTGTAAAGAAAATACATTTACAATTGTGATATCCTTTTATCATATATAGAACATAAACTTCAAAATATGAATTTTATTGAAAGTGACGCTTTCAAAAGTAACAATGTTATTGAATGGTAGCTTTCACTATGACCATTTCAGCCAACACTGGTCAAACCTCGTGTCCTCATTTTATGTCAAACCAAAGTCACAATACGTCACACTAAAAACTCTGCTAGTCACGCACAAAAATTCAGCAAATTTCAAATAAGCACTCCATAAACAATATTTTAAAAAAGTAAAAGGAAAACATTTTTATCCTTGTTGTTGTGTGCACACACGATGAGACTGTGTTTATTTTCGCCATGAAGGCCAGTGACAGTAGAGCCCCTTGTAGTCTAGCACTCACACCCGTTGACAATTTTTTAAACAAGTTTGACTAAAAATAGTGGACTTTGGTCGTTAAGCGGTCATCACTTGGAAAATATTGCAGAATTTATCAGTACCTTGTGCTCGCTGTCTTGCTTCTTCAGCTTTCTTTTATTTTCTCTGCACCTGATGGATAAACTCTTTCAGGCCACCTTCAGCAACTCGCAAACCGTTCACTCAAAGATGAGGAGAGGGCCCCACCCTTCGGGCACTTTGTGTGCCTAGGTTTAGAGTGCCAGTTGAGAATGGGTTACATGGACAGACACAGACCGGAAGTCAGTTTTGGGGTCCCCTAGTGGCTGCGGGGCCCTTAGCACCCACTTGGGTAACTTATAGGGAGGACTGGCTCTGGAAGGAGCTTGGGGTCAAGTATTGTAAATGAAATCTCAATTTTCTTTTTTTTCTCCTGTTAATTCATGGTCATTAAAGCCATTAAAACACCTTAACATGTAGAAGCAACATTTATCACCAGTGTAAAAATTAATCATAGGAAATAAGTTTGCCCCTGAAGTTGATAATGCTACATGCACACACTGCACACACTGTGTGTTAAAAAGACAGCAAGACTGAGGTTTCTGAGGGACGTTACTGGAAGAGGACAGGGCTTGTGTGCCCTCTGAATGAATGTATGTGTGTGTGTGTGTGTGTGTGTGCTGCAGCTGTGTCTTCCTTTGAGGATGCCTCAATGGCTTTGATGGCATACCAAGTGCAGTAATGGGCAACCCACAGTCAGGGTACTCAGTGGTCAGATTAATGCCTCAATAGAGAGATCTTATCTATGGTAGCTCTCAGCTCCATCAGCATGATGCGTACAGTATGATGCTTTGTGAGCTACCAGAAAAAAGCCATACTGTCAAATAGAACTTACTGCAAATAGGAATCAAAGTTTATTTGACTATTGAATCTGATTTCTGCAACTAGTGGTGCTTTAATTACATTTGTTAGTGCAACTTCTTGTGTAATTTCTAAAGCTGCAGCATCCATTTACTCCTTCTAATATTTCTCTCCTCTATTACCTCGTCTTTCTTCTGCTGCCATACTACTGCAAGTAAATTTGCTTGTGCCACTGCTACCAATGCTAGTGCTAGTGCTTCTACCACTAGCACTAGCACCAAAGACAGTTTAGAAACCTAGTAACTTCACTGGGAGACTTAGTTTGACGTGGATAAACACACTAGTTCTTAGTAATTAGTTACTTTTAAAAATAACAGTGTAGGTGGGCAGGAGATTCGACAACACTCACTTTGGTGACTATGTAGTCTTATACCATTCATTCCTCAGTGTAGCTTGTAATGTGTTGTCTTGTTCTTGACCATATAGGTAAATGTCCTGTAAATGTCCTGTATTTATATAGCGCTTTTCTAGCCATTGTTGACCACTCAAAGTGCTTTACACCACAGGTTTTGCATTCACCCATTCACACACACACATTCATACACTGGTGGCAGTGACTACCTTGCAGGGTGCCACCTGCTCATCAGGAGCATTAACCATTCACACATTCATACACTGATGGCGCAGCATCAGGAGCGATTTGGGGTTCAGTCTCTTGCTCAAGGACACTTCGACATGTTAACTGCAGGGTCTGGGATCGAACCGGGAACCTTCCGATCACTGGACGACCGCCCTACTATCTGAGTCGCAGCCACCCCAAAGAGGTCTAGGCTGCCACTACTACTACTGTAACTACCTGCTAGTGCTACAGTTACTACTATCTTTATCGTTTGAGAGTCCCTAGTTCATTTGAGGTTTTGATGAGATAGGGTTTTCAAACACAACTAATAAATAAATGAGAAAATAAAAGAAACACATCAGACTTCACACTGTTGTGTCACTTAGGACTAATATAGTCTTGTTTTTGCACTTGTTATGGGAGTTTTTGAATAAGAAAGTTATAGAATTTTGCAGCCTTACCAATCAAGTATACGTAATTTGGTCTCAGTGACATCATTTCAAGTTAAGAAAGCACATTTTGTTGTATTTATGGATAGATTTATGGACACCTCCAAATGTAATTTGCACCTGAACTTGCACCAGTATTTTGTTCACTCTTGAGATTATGAGAAGCTGTCTGACTCCAACCCTAAGCTTTCGGCGACAAAAATACAGTATACAACAGGGAGCTTTAGACCAGTAGTGCTTTACCACAGTAAAGCACTACTGGAAACCTGTGATGCAGATTATGTTTTTCTCCCAGAATAATTCCTCTGTCAAACAAATTAAATTATATTCCCATGTTAATAGATATTCAAAATTGGGATTACTGTAGAATAAATATGCATTGACAGCTCTATTTTAAAGACTCAAAATAAAGATTGGGCTTGGACATTATGCCATTTCACCTTCTCCTCTAAATATGTAATTGCCATAACAGCATCTAATTATTGGTGTTCGCTATACAACCAACAATAATCCAAACAGTTGGCATATGTTTTCTTGGTTTCTGATTCAGTGACTACACAATTTATGACCAGTACTGTCACAAGGAAATCCTCTAAGAGAGAGAAGAGGAATGATAAAACAGCAGCAGAGAGACACCAGGTTAAAAGTAGTTTGAAAGAGAAAATGAGAAGAAAGAGGAAAAAGAAAGGAAAAGGGCCATGAATGGCTTTGAAAATAAGGAACTCAGTGTAGAAATGAGAGGATTACATAGGGAGGAGTTGGGGGGACATTCCTCATCTTGCGCCATCTGTTGTTGCTCTGTGAGGCTTTTCGGTCCTGATCAAGACATTCCTCATATCCCTGTTCAAGTGGACAAAGCAGGGAGAGGCCCCAGATTTACCTTGGTCCCCAGAGAACATGTATAATAAGGAAGGGTAAACGAGACACTAAGGGAGGATAAAAATGCCTTGTAGGTCCTTTGCCATGATTGGTGAGGAGAAGTTACTTGGCAACAAATCATTGGTCTCCAAAGTTTAATTATTGTGAGAATGAATTGAAAGTGACATTTATCCATTTTATCCAGTTTTCTGTACTACAGGTAGAAATATTAAGGATGTCAGCTGAGGTTGAGGCTAAAGATGACAAGTTTGAAAATTGAAAGGTTTTTTAATTTTTAATCTTTTTTTTTATTTTTTATAAGTTTTGAAGCTGGAGTCTATATTAGCAGCCATAATGATGACATAACCGAACCTCCAACCAAACAGTCAATTGAATTGAATTTTTAATAACATAGAAACCGTTTTTTGACTGGGAAGATTATTGTATCAAAGTTTAATTCTTTTCGTGACCATCCATTGTGTGTCTCATAAGGTAGTACAACATTATTTTTTGTTTTGTTTCATTACTTTTTCTGTCTTTATCAGAAAGTGGAGTTGAAAAGGAAAAATAGAAAGGGAAGGGTACACAAGTAAAGTAAAAATAAGCCATTAGGCAGATGTTGTAGTCAACCATATCGGTTAGAAGGTTACCGTCTTGTACATGTATGTGAGACAAATGATATGAAAGATGTTTACATGTTACTGGAAATACCAGCAGTGAAGTTACACATTATAACTAAGATACCAATCGCATTTACTAAACTTGCTGCAGACTCATATTAGCCTCTGTTGAGCCGTTTGTGTTTTCATACTTGCTCATTTATAGAGATTGTTTCAAAAACAATTCCGCTTCCAAAGATCATTTCATTTTGGCATACATTAACACAACATTCACACTAAGATACATGACATAACAAGTGGTCTGAAATCACCAAGAAAGGGTGGTCTCATGAAGTGGATAATTTGTATTGGGATACCTCAAGAGTTTATGATAGAAATGTGCCTTTAGCATAAAGTCAAAATTTAAACTACTGAATCCAATGGTGGGTTGTGAAATCTGTTCAGGAAGTGATGTTATTATATGTATGTGTAAGTTCTGTATTATGCAAATCATTTAGAAACCAAATAATGCATTTACACAACAGGGCACAAACTTTCTTTAATTAAAATTTCAGACTGAATTTCAGGCTGCTAAAACCAGAGCAGCTAAAACTATTTTTCTAGGTGCCGTGCCATGTTAACGTTCTGTGACCATGATTTCATAGTATTAAATCCTAACTCATGACAGTACAAGATGCGTCCTTCTGTTCTTATCTCCTATAATACATAACCTATAGTCGTTTTGTAATTTCATAATTCCAATACTCATTATCATTTACTTTATTGACACCATTAAACATAAATACACATCAGAAGCATACAATCAAGCTTTTGTCAGTTTGATTCTCCCATGAGTCCTGATGATGTGCTGATGATGGACAATCACCAATACTATACAATCACCAACTTAGTATAACTTCATGCTTACTGTTCTTGTTTTTCTTTTGTAATAAAGTCAGTGTGAAGAAAAAAATACACCACATCTTTTACTTCAGCCAGTCATTGTTCTTTGTTAAAATATCACTCTTTTGTTCTGTGCTGCTTTGCCAGCTCACTCCGTTTATACAGGCATGGAGTCATATCTGTTATGTTACTTCTGCCGCTACAGTAGAGGTGGGGACATGCAACTTACAGATGGCAATTCTGCTGTAGTGTGTGTAAGATTGGCTTAAAATAAACAAACTGCAAGTGTCAAAAATGCCTCAAAATGCACATGTCAGACAGGGGAACGATTGTGTAATTCATTCCTAGAGGTACAACACTTTAAACTAGTTGAATCTGCAGCTAGTTTGCGAAGCCGAGGTATTATAGAGAGGTTATATGTGTGGAAGGGTTTGTTATGGACACAGCAGCAGATGTAGAGGCTTCACTTATCTTCCTGGAAACAGTTACATTATTCAGACATGTGTGGCATTACTCCTTGCTCATTAGTGCCCCTGTAGTCTGCAGCTCAGCCCAGTGCTGCTACAGATTTAAACCCAAAGTTTAATGAAAAACACATTTTCACTAGACCACATAGCTGACTTCCAGACAGATATGACTGCTTTTCTTTTGCAGAGTTATGCCAAATGTATTCAGGAAATGTTGCAAACTCTGTAACCTATGAAAACTTTGTAACTATTCAGACATCGGGCCAGTTTAGTGTGTTTAGTACTCTAACCTAATGCCCAGTTTCTTCAGTGTAGCTCAGTTGGATCTGAAGATGGAGCTTGTTGTCCTCATCAGCAGCTGTAGCAAAACACCATTCCAGGAATACTCACGTCATTTGTCTGTTCTATCGTGTGTCCGACAGTTCTATCAAGCATTAATTCAGTACAGTTTTTCTGAATTAGTGCAAATCGGGAACTTTACATCATCTGCTGCTGCTGCTTATGAATCAGGTTTTCCAAAGATGCTGATATTGCTGCAGTTTGCTTGTAAATATTTTGATTTTATTGCACAGTGACCTTTTTTATTGTCTTTTTACCCTATCTGGGCCGAGGCTACCAAAAAAATTTTGTTATGTGCAAACATAATGACAATAAAAATTGAATTGACTGTTTATATGTCTGCTAGTTGTTTCATGTCTCACTACATGAATGGTGTTGTTGATGTTGTTCAATGTGCGTTTAGAAAGAGATGACAGAAAAATATCTTGATCACTGTCGTACAAATTCAACAGTGTGCCTACCTCCCAGCTAGTGACTTTATTTCTTTTATCATTGAGGGTTTTTTCATTACTGGAATAAACAGTTCTAGGAGGACATGTTAACTATTCATAAAAGTCTATTCTACATGCCATGTTCATGCACCTTTTTGTATTTACAAAATTCAGCTCCATTAATTTGGAAGAATGTTACAGTTTTTATTGTATAACAATAGTAAGACAAAAGTGTCACTTACTCTCCAGCAGTAGGCTAATTGTAAGGCTTTTTTGTTAAGCTTTTTTTTTTTTTTTTTGCTAAAAAGCTTTTGAGGATATTTCTACTAGCCTGCACATCAAATGGATTATTTTGTGATTGTTCTTCTGAGTGACAAGCAGAGCAGTGCATCTTTTATTATTTATGTTAAATAAAACATGTTCTTTGTACATATGTGGCCTGTACAATACATCCATCTAAGTGGGCATTATGTTTCTGTGTAAGTATGTTACTGTGCACATGCATCAGCTATAAATGTGGTGGCTGTCCTGTGGCTGTAAATGCTCTGTGTGGCTGAACTGCCATGGCTGGTCTGTGAGAGAGAGCATGAGGACATTAAACATGCTTTATGCTTGCTGTGTGGAGACGAACTACATCATCAGTAAATCTCCAAACCAGACTCTGGCTTATCCTAATCTTATCTCCATGCAGTTGCTACAGGAAAGTTACTATCTATCTATCTATCTATCCATCCATTCATTTAACATTCATTCATTTTCTACTGCTTATCCCGTTAGGGGTCGCGGGGGGGGCTGGAGCCTATCTCAGCATCTTGGGGCGAAGGCGGAGTACATGCTGGATGAGTCGCCAGTTCATCGCAGGGCTGACATATAGAGACAAACAACCATCCACACTCACATTCACACCTACGGGCAATTTAGAGTGACCAATTAACCTACCCCCAGATTTGCATGTTTTTGGAATGTGGGAGGAAGCCGGAGTACCCGGAGAAAACCCACGCAGACACAGGGAGAACATGCAAACTCCACACAGAAACGTCCTGACCCAGAATCGAACCCAGGACCTTCTTGCTGTGAGGCGACAGTGCTAACCACTGCACCACTGTGCCGCCTTTCATTTAACATAATAAAATAAATGCCTACAAGAATGACCACATATGGGCTTTTATGTAATGTGGTCAAATCATTTGTTAGTAGAAACGATTGTCACGGTAGCACTGCTAATTTCCGTTAGCTTAGTGACTGTCATTCCAATTATTTCTTAGTACTGAGCTAACAGACTAAGCTCTGGATTAAACTGTACATGTACTGTAAGTATATGACAGATTCAGGCATTTGTCTTACACTTATCTATGTATGTTGTTGGCATCACTTAATGATCCTTAGCTTAGACAGAAGTTCTGCCATGCTTGAACTTTTCATAAATGCAGATGTAATGTAAAAGCAGCTTGATGTAACTGTTCTCACAATGTGATACTATTAAAGATACTGGTTTCATGACTGACAATTTCCTCACGATTATTGTAACAAAATTAGACTTAAGAAAAATTCTAAGTGATAAAGTGTCCTTTTATTGTTTCTCAGAAACAAGTTTCATTTCTTTTTTAAATGAAAGAAATAAATGAGAAAAGAAACAAATGCTTTGCCTTTAATTTTACCTTGGAATAAAACAGTTTTATAGGGAATATCAGCTGTATACATTTTCAGGTAGAAACTGAGACATTCACTATGTCCCTTACCGTCTCAGACAAAACTACAGATTTAAAAGTCCTTTATACCTCTTAACTACCTTGATTTTTTTTCCCTGTAATGTGCTTGTGAAAGTGTGGGTGCGATGGGATTGCATGTTTGGTCCCCTGCTGACTAGTAGCCAAAATCCTTAATTTTCAATGACAGAAAATGGCCTCATATGTTTTGCCATGAATACAACAATGCATCTTGTTATCTCCATAGCTCATTTCCCCAAATGAGTCTGCAGATCAGCTTGGCAGTGTGGTTTGGCCTTTCAGTAGTTTTTGCCACTCACACAGAGCACATTAGAGCTTCTCGCAGTGGTTCTGGTCTGCATGCTGCATTGTATTCATTGTACTCTTCATGTAGGCCAATGCCTGCTTGCAGTATTTGCACAGTGTTTGTTTCTTGTTGGTCATCGTCATTATCTGCCACCATGTTTGCTACTGTTGTTTACAATTTAGTTGCTGCTACCCGTATGTAAAGCAAGGCCTCAGTATACAGCATCGGCATTTCCTGGTGTTTATAAAGACTATCACAATTCATGTCTCAACCGAACTGAACTGTCATATATATATATATTTATAAAAGGAGAAAAAGAAATGCTAATTTCTACCTGAGGTTTAACCATTGACCGTATGCTATTTAGTCAGTGGACACACACACAAACACAGTCTTTCCTGCTGTTGCTCTGCTAACATACAGGGAAGTATTTCCATGTTACTCACACAAGCATTTAGTTATTTGCCTTTGTCGTTGCTGTGGTGGCGTCGGATTTTTGCATGGCAGATCACCACCCTTGTTACCTGTTTAAACAATGTTATTCATAAGAAAAATAAGTTACTCATTAAGTAGAGGTATCACGATCATGAGAAAAAAATACAAGATTTGTGTAACCCCATGATGAACATTAGTCTACTTTCTATTGCCTCAAATCATTTCTGTTGAAACAAATCTGAAAGTGTGGCTTTATCTGGTTTTTTATAAAGTAAATGAGTAGTATCAGAAGTAACAAACGACACAATTGTTAAACACACAAAGAGAAAAAGAACAACTACTGAAACCCAAACTTTAATATTACCGAAAATAAATAGTGTGTTGGCAGTACCATGGTTAATGTGTCAGGTACTAATAAACCACATAAATGTTTGATGTGGTTGGTAACACACATGTGCATTATTCCTTTATCTTTTGTGACTACGTTTCAGTACTCACTCTGCTTGCGGTGTCTTGGCTTTTTGGTATCTCCATAGAAACACAGGTTTCTTGGACTTGTATGGAGATGAGTGGGGCTACAATCAGGAAGAATGTAGCCCCACTAACTCTAACATTTAGTTTAGGTAAATCTTCTCATTTTACGCCTGTTTTACTGAAAAATATATATTTTTTTTATTGTCATCGTTGTTTGAAAGAATTAGCTGTTGCCAATCTATTTTACTCTCATTAAAGTGTGTCAGTGGTTGCAAGTTGCCATTCTCGTTGCAAATATAAATAGTTTTCATGTGGCAGATTCCAAATAAAACTTTGTCACTGAAGGGCATTTTGCTTTAAAGCACAAAGTGGAACATCAAAACAAACATGAAATCACAATAGTAACGCAGACTCAACAGCTCTGCGTCAATGAACAAGCATAAGCATCAGGACAGCAATAATAGCTGCACAATGATGACCATCCCTGAAAAAAGCATGCTCAGTTTAGCACTCCAATAAAAAAAAAACTTGCAGGGAAGTATATCACATTTTTGCTGCCACATTGACTTTCACTGTGAGAAAAATTTGAGCAAATTGCAATTTTTAAAGGGTTAATTCTGCCAAATCATGTAAAAGTGCACGTAAAAGCATGCTGGCTCCTTTTGATATTAAATATTTTCCATCCTCTGGTGTCTTATCTTGCTTCACATTTCATGTCATTGCTCTCCTCCTGCTGTGCTTGTGTGCCCCACCCTAATCAGTTGTGCCAGTGTCATGTTAGTCTGTCCTTGTTTATATATTTAAAGCTACAGTCTTTTAGATTGTGAAGAGAGATTCTTAGTCTGAAAACTTGAATGAGCTGCACTCTAGCTTTGCCTTAAAGCTCTTCCCCGCAGAGAAGGCTGCAACGTCTGAAATCAGGATCATTGTAAAATTTTCTTTATTGCATGCATAAACTATCAGGTTATATTTGGGTGTCTTTATGGTGTATACCATAAGAAGTTTAGTTGATCATAGTTCGATAAAGTGATCACTTTTTTTGGTAAATGATGTTTTTGCAATGAGTAGTTGGTGGGACTAGAACTTTTGCCTGTGCCATGTACATAATATATGCCCACATTCTTCCTTTTACAAGATGTGTCCATACACAAAGGAAACAAAAGGCATGCGATACACTCCACATCATTGACATGTCATATACCAGATAAAAGCATGCATATTGAACTGTTTCCCATTAAAATACAATGAAATATTAACTTGTTTACAGTTATGACACATATAGTGTACAGTAGTCTGTAATCTTTGATCAAATATTTCTTTGGCAAAGAGCCCAAGGTGCTGTGGAGAACCTTAAATTTTTTTTTCTCACCACTGTTTTGCTTACCCAAGGTTGCTTGCATCTAAATGTCAGGGATTATTATTGACTGCTCTGTACCTTTTGTATATGGGGATATTTTCCAAGTTTTTAATACTCTTGGAATGGACAAGTGTGCTTATTTTATGCAAATTAATATATTTTTTTTATTGCAACAATCTAGATAATTACTGTCGAGAATATTCTAATGATTATTATGAATGCTCATAAAAATATGCTCAAAGCATAACTTGGCCCTCAAACCAAACAAGAAACAACAGATGACCACACTGACCTCTGTCTTTAGTCAAAGCATACGACCACTGCAAGTTCCCACTGTATGTCAAAATAATGTGCTGTGACCTGGAGGTAACTGTGATTAATGAGAGACGGCCAGTAGTTTTGGGTGAGTGCAACATGTTTGTCTGTCTCATATTCATACAAGTTGTGTATCTTGCTAGCTCTGAAAAGCAATATACACGCACATATATATACATACATAAATACATACATACATACAGACATACACACATACATACATACATACATATTCAACAATTAAATTTAATTTTTAAAGAAATATTAAAGGACTAGTGTGTGAACATTAGCAGCATTTAATGGTGAGGTAGTCTCTAAGCAACTATGGTGGCCTCTATTTACAATAACATAGGTTAACAAACTTGGCACACACCTCCAGCAGACTGCTGACAAAAAACTCTTTGCACCCCTTCTTTGTCACCTTTTCCTGGGGGGAGTCTTTTCATTAGCAGTATTTCAATGTCACTAAAGTATATAAACACAAAGGCTTCTTCTCTGTTCTCAGCTACTGTAGTATAATGGTGGTGCAAGATGGTGTTGTCCATGCATGGAGGACCAGCTCTCATGTAGCTATAAATTTCTTATTGTAAGATTACATATACACTACTGTTTTTTTGTTTTTTTTTACAAAGATTTTATCATGTGCTTGCACATAGATATTCTTAAATTCTACACGCTTGTCAAATCATTGTGGAAATCATAGTTCTGAAACTTTTGCTCATCACAGTAGCCTATGGTACCATACTGGTCAAAATGACACAGAGTAGTTCATACAACAGACAGTTGGGTTTAAGACTTCCTGAAGTGTAGAAAACTATGTTTTATTTCCCATCAGTGGAGAATTACATTCTTTACAAGGCCACTGCTGCAGTGCCTCTCCAGCCTCTGTTTAATCAATGGTTTATCATTTCAAGAGAGAGCTTTGGGCCTGTATGAAGAGCATCCATCAATCGGATCCTTATTCTGTCTTCCCAAACACTGGTCGCCTGTGAAGAAGTAGAGCAGATTAAAGGAGCTCTGTGGCCACAGCTGCCTCTCTCAAAAAAGGACTTTCACTGCCCAAAACAGATCTTATAAAGAATCCATTCTTGTGCAAGGAGAGCATCTAGGCTGGATTTTAACTGAAAGATGGCAATGTTGTTAACTTTGTACTGTCTTTGAACCATACATTGTTAAATGGCATTCATTGAATAACTCACTAACATCTGGTTGATCTGCTTAGGCAGAGTGAACTGATGCTAAAGGCAAGGCAATAAGGGATCAGGAGACAAGTTTTTTTCTGAATGATAAGAGGTTACACAACAAAGCTTACAGGAAAGAGACCATGGTCCCACAGTGACTCCTTCACTGTTCCTTGTAACCAGCCCTGATACTGTACTTGTATTAATATAAAACGAAAATGAAAGTAGGGTTAAATAATCAGTTAAAAAGTATATGTGTTTTTTTGTGTTTCCTGCAATTAAGCAACCAACCGAGATTGTACATGCTTCCTCTTTACATCAGTAAACGCTTGCCCAGCATATGAAAATAGTCATGTGACATACATTTACAGGCCTGTTAGTATGGAGCTTAATCAGGAAAGGTGCTAGAGTGTTCTACTGGATATATTAATTTAAAACCATTTTCCGAAATTACATGTGCTGAAAGATCTTCATATGGGTAAGGCCTCATTCATATGAAGATGCTCTAGCCCCTCCTCATCTCCAGTATTTACATATTGGTTCCTCTCACCGCATCCCATCCGAACAAATAATGTACAGCAGATCCTTAGACAATAGACAAAGAAGAAAACGTGTTTAATGTACCTGCATTGTAACACCATCTGTGTCAGTATGTTGTGAGTAGCGATGTGGACCCAAACGCAGACACAGAGCAACGTGGATATGAATTAAGCAGGTTTTATTGCTAGAAGGGCGAGGGCTGGCAGGAGGAAGCAGGCGGTAATGTGTTGGAGAGCTGGCAAGCAAGCAGGCAGGCAGGCCAGTAGTGGTCCAGGAGTACACTGAAGTGGATTCAATGATCTGGCAAGGAGTGGGTGAAGAGCTGAGGTAGATATACTGCAGGCTGATGAATTGATGAGGCAGATGAACAGACGATGAGCTGATTGCAGACAGGAGTGTAGAACCGGGAGCCAGGAGAGCCATGCCCAGGTCAACACACACACCCACACAAACGAAACAAACACAGAGAGAGACAGACGGGAGCACTGGAAACACAGGGAAGGGGAAAACACAGGGAAAACACTAGGGAATTGTCCGGTATCATAACAGGACCCCCCCATAAACGGGCGCCTCCAGGTGACCCACCAGGCTTGTCAGGGTGCTCGCGGTGGAAGTCCCGGACCAGGGATGGGTCCAGGATAAGCTGACGGGATATCCAGCACCGCTTTTCAGGACCATAACCCTCCCAATCGACAAGATACTGGAACCCATGGCCATGGTGGCGTACATCCAACAGCCGCTGGACAGTAAAAGCAGGATGGCCGTCGACCATCCGGGGTGGCGGACGGGGACTGACAGAGACCGGCATTAGCTGGGAAACATGGAAGGTGGGCTTAATTCTCTGGGAACTAGGCAGCTTGAGCCTAACCACCGAAGGATTGATGATGCTGACAATGTCATAGGGACCAATATAGCGAGGGGGGAAGTTACTTAGAGTCCGTTTTCAGAGGAATGTCTTTGGTACAAAGCCAAACTTTCTGGCCAGGCTGGTAGTCAGGTGCGGGGATCCGGTGGCGGTTGGCCAAGCGCTTGGTGCAGTCCACTGAACGGAGCAGGGCGTAGCGGGCATCCTTCCAAATCTTGTGGCAGCGGCGGAGATGGGCCTAAACTGAAGGAACAGCAATCTCCTCTTTCTGAGCGGGGAACAGGGGTGGTAAGTAACCTGTGGAACATTCAAATGGCGACATACCTGAGGCAGCGCTGGACTGGGAGCTGTGTACATATTCAATTCAAGGGAGGTGGATGCTCCAGGAAGATGGATTCTGAGCTGTGACATGGCAAAGCGCTGCCTCCAGGTCCTGATTAGCCCGTTCCGCCTTTTCATTGGTCTGAGGGTGTTAACCAGAGGTTAAACTCACAGAAGCTCCGAAGGTCTGACAGAAAGCTTTCTAGACTTGTGAGAAGAATTGGGGACCCCTGTCCGAGATGATGTCCAAAGGGATGCCATGGAGATGGAACATGTGGTGTACTAGAAGGTCCGCCGTCTCCAATGCTGTGGGGAGTTTGGGAAGAGCCACGAAATACACAGCCTTACAAAATCTATCAACGATGGTGAATATAACTGAAATACCTCGGGAGGCAATGTGAGACCATGGTCGACCTGGAACGGGCAGGGGACGGAGCAGACCAGCTGGTGGTCGATGGGTGACCTTACTGTGAGTGCACACAGTGCAGGCGGACACAAAGGCTCGGGTGTCTGCATCCATGGTAGGCCACCAGAACTGCCGCTTCAGGAAAGACAAGGTCTGGCTAATTCCAGGGTGACAGGCAAACCGGGAAGCATGCGCCCACTGGAGGACATGAGAATGGATGGAATCTGGTACATACAGGTGATCTGGTGGGCCAGTACCTGGGTCTGGTTGAGTGAGCCTGCTTCACAAGAGACTCGATCTCCCAGGTAACAACCACCACTACACAGGAGGAGGGTAGGATGGTGTCAGGATTGATAAGGGGCCTCATCGGGGACGTATTGTCGTGAAAGGGCATCCAGCTTAATGTTTCTGGAACCTGGGTGGTAGGTGAGGGTAAAGTTGAATCGACGAAAGAACAGTGCCCACCGGGCTTGATGGGAGTTTAGGCGCTTGGCAGCTTGAATGTAGGACAGGTTCTTGTGATCCGTCCAGTCTATAAAGGGATACTCAGCCCCCCCCAGCCAATGTCTCCATTCCTTCAAGGCCAGCTTAACTGCAAGCAGCTCCCGATTTCCTACGTCATAATTGCGATCGGCGGGGGACAGCCGGCGAGAGAAGAAAGCACAAGGTGGAGCTTTTGGTCTGATGAAGCTCGCTGAGAAAGAACGGCTCCGAGCCCCATGTCTGAGGCATCCACCTTCACAATGAACTGAGGGTACGGTCTGGCTGGATGAGGACTGGTGCTGATGTGAAACGCCTCTTCAGGTCCATGAAGGCCGCATCAGCCTCAGGGGTCCAAGTGAAGGGGGATGCAGATGAGGTGAGTTTGGTGAGAGGGGAGGCCACCTGACTATAGTCCCTAATAAACCTACGGTAAAAATTAGCAAACCCCAGAAACTGCTGAAATTGTTTAAGGGATGCAGGTTTGGGTCACTCTGCCACTGCCTGAATCTTCACTGGATCAGTCCTCACTTGCACACTCTCAAAGATGTGACCCAAGAAGGCCACGGAGGTGACATGGAATTCACACTTCTCCGCCTGGACGAATAACTTGCTATCCAAGAGTCTTTGGAGCACTTGTCTGACGTTCGAGGTGTGTTCCTTCAAGTACCGGGAGAAGATGAGGATATCATCAAGGTAAACAAACACTGAACGATTGAGAAAGTCCTGAAGGACATCATTCACCAGGGCCTGGAAGACTGCGGGGGCATTGGTGAGACCGAAGGGCATGACCAAGTATTCGAAGTGGCCAAGGGGAATGTTGAACGCCGTCTTCCATTCATCTCCTTCCTTGATCCTGATCAGATGGTAGGAATTTCTGAGGTCCAGTTTGGAAAAGATGGTGGCTCCCTGGAGGGGCTCCAAGGCAGAACTGATAAGGGGCAGAGGGTATTTGTTCTTGATGGTGATTTGATTGAGGCCGCAATAATCAATACAAGGGCCAAGGGTCTTATCTTTCTTGGCGACAAAGAAGAACCCTGTACCAACAGGAGAAGAGGACGGCCTGATGATACCATCAGGTAAGGAGTCGTGTATGTAATTCTCCATTGTCTCTCTGTCAGGACGGGAGAAGTTGTAAAGGCGGCCAGAAGGCAGTGGGGCTCCAGGGAGAAGGTCAATAGCACAGTCATAGGGACGATGTGGAGGCAGAGAAAGCGCACGCTGTTTACTGAACACCGCTCTCAAGTCATGATAGATGGGTGGGATAGAAGACAGATCTGGGGTTTTAGTGACTGGTGAAGGCCCCGCAGCCTGGACAGGGGCAAGAGCAGACTGAAGACAGGAGGAATGGCAGAATGTGCTCCAACTTACAACCTTGCTGGTTGACCAGTCAATGTGGGGATTGTGTCTCTTTAGCCAAGGCTGGCCCAGAACCATGGGGGCCTGAGAGAAAGGAATGACATGAAATTGGATCTTCATGATGATTACCAGAAAGGAGAAGGTGCAGAGGTTTGGTGCGGTAGGTGTTGCGAGCAAGGAATTTCCCATCCAGTGCGTCAACATCTAGGGGGGTGGAAAGTGGTTCCACAGCAATATCAGCCTGAGAAACAAGGTTTGAGTCCAGGAAGTTCTCATCAGCGTCAGAATCCAACAAAGCCAGCAGTGGAAGAGGTTGGTGAGAAGCCATTAACCAGGCGTCCAATTGTAAGGGGGTCCAGGGATACAATGGAAGGGTAGATTGACTCACCAGGACTCTGGCTGTTACTGGTGAGTCTCCTTCTTTTGGATGAAGAGGGCATGAAGCCAGGAAGTGATCAGCTCGGCGGGAGTAAATACAGACTCCAGCATTAACCTCCGAAGACGTTCTGCAGGAGACAGGTGGGCCTGACCTAGCTGCATCGACTCCTCCTCTGGGTAGTGTGGGGCTGGAGGGTTAGGCGCGGCATCTAAGCAAGTAGACTCATCCCTAGCCACTAGCTCTTCTTTAACCAGGTCACTGAGCCCACTTAAGAAAACCCCCTGAAGTGCCTCATCATTCCACCCAGACTCTGTTGCTAACGTCCTGAACTCGACTGAAAACTCAGTTTCACTGTGGGAGTCCTGACGAAGGGACAACAGACGCTTACTGGCATCTCTACCCCTCACTGGATGATTGAACACCTTCTTCATTTCAGCAACAAAGTTTTTATAAGAATATGTAATGGATGGTGAGCTATCCCAAACTGGTGCTCCCGAAGCTTTAACCTTCCCCATAAGCAATCCCACGACATAAGCTACTTTGGACTTATCTGTGGAGTATGCCTGAGGCTGCTGCTCGAACACGAGGGAGCACTGGAGCAAAAATGACCTGCACATCCCCAGATCTCCGTCGTAGCACTCCGGCGCAGGTATATGTGGCTTTCTTGGCAGGTAAGCAGGACCCTCAGAAGGTGAAGTAGGAGCTGGAGGTCCAGAGGCAGAAGGGGAATGGTGGGTGGGGACAGGGTTGAGCTGACTCTCGGTCCAAGACACAGTGGCTGTGAGGCCACTTAATGTCTCCACAACCTCCCTGAGAGCTTGGTCATGGTGACCCACGAGGGTCCCTTGGATGGCAAGAGCCTGACGGAGGTTATCTGTGGACAGGTGGAGATTGCTGGAATCTGCTGGGTCCATGTTGGCCAGATCGTTCTGTTGTGAGTAGTGATGTGGATCCGAACGCAGACACAGAGCAACGTGGATATGAATGAAGCAGGTTTTATCGCCAGGAAAATGGGGAATGGAGGTGGATGACGCAGGGACGAAGCAGGCCGAGGCAGAGGACTGGAGGGCTGAGATGAGTGAGGGAGAAGGGCGAGGGCTGGCAGGAGGAAGCAGGCAGTAGTGGGTTGGAGAGCTGGCAAGCAGGTAGGCAGGCCAGTAGTGGTCCAGGAGTACACCGAAGTGCATTCAATGATCTGGCGATGAGTGGTGTGAAGAGCTGGGTAGATATACTGCAGGCTGATGAATTGATGAGGCAGGTGAACAGACTGGAATAGGTGATGAGCTGATTGCGGACAGGAGTGTAGAGCCGGGAGCCAGGAGAGCCACGCCCTGGCCAACACACACACCCAGACAAACAAAATAAACACAGAGAGAGACAGACAGGGGAGCACTGGAAACACAGGGAAGGGTAAAACATGGGGAAAACATAGGGAAAACACTAGGGAATTGTCCAGTACCATAACACAGTATCAAATAATGACAGATGGTGTACCATAACATACTTTTCAAAGCAAGAAAGTGCCAGTAGGGGTGGAGGTCAGAGCTAAATGGAGGGGTCTCACGCAACCTCACCATCTTGTTTGACACCAAGTGCCTTTAGTTGCTTCCTCAGCCTACCCTAGTAGGTTTTTTATCTAAATTTAACCAAATGTCAGTCATTTCCTAGACCTAACTACCTGTTTTTGTGCCTAGACCTAACCAAAATAATTCAGACCCTGTGCATGAAAATAAAATGTATCGGACACAAGACTTTATGCATCACATTGAGACAAATGACAAAGGCAACGCATAGTGTGCCAACCATGGAGACATGGCATGGCTTTTAACCACTGGAGACAGCTCTCGGCAAGCAGAAATGTAGTTTGATGCTAAATTCCCAAAAACATCTAAATTTGACTAATAATCAAAATGTATCCGATCCGCAAGTTTCAGCAAGCTGTGAAAAAAAAACCAAATGGCAGATGTCATATGAGTAACATTGTAGTTAAATTTTGCATATATTTGCATTACTACCAGTTAGAAGTTGCCTTTATTCAGAACAGTTGCCATTAGTGTTATGAGACTAGTTTGAAAAGTTTGTTATACATTTTTTAGGACATCACATTTTTTATTCTGTGTGTCTAAATGTATTAAACATAGCATTGTTGTTGTAACGGTGTGAAATACTTCCAACTAGTCATTTGGAACATTTGGCTGGTAATTATAAATACACCTTTTAATTGCTCAGCTACTGCTTTCTATTGGGTAATCGTCAGAAAGCATTAAGCCCGTCGCTAAAAGTAGTGTAATTGTCTGTAATTTAACAATGTTGCAGCACATGACTTTTACAAATGTTTTTATCAACTGACATAATAACATATTATCAACACAGTATCTTATCAACTATTGACCAGTTCCATAATTCAAATATTGCTAAGTGACAGACTTGCATCAATACACCTGGATCACTGTAATAGCTTTTTCACAGGCCTTTCTATTTAAACTGGTGATTGGCTACAGACAGTACAATACTAAACTGCTCGTCAGAGTAAGCAGGTCTGATTGCGTTATCCCTGGACAGGCTTCCACTGTGTTTTAGATTTTTTTAGATTACTTACAAAACTTTAAATGATCTCTGATCTTTTCTCCCTATACAAGCCAGCCTGCACTTTGAGATCTTCTCGCAGGGGCCTTTTATTTGTTTGAGACTCTAGACTAAAAGGGACACAGCCATTGAAATAAGGGCCCTGAGGCTCTGGAACACTTTGCCTGAGGAAATGTGTCAGGCTGAGTCAGTTTTTCCTTTTAAATCTAAGCTTAAATCTGACTTCTTTCACGCGGCCTTCACTGATTTTATCTGTTTATGATTTTTGATGTTTGATACTTTAATTCTTTTGCGAATCTTAGAATTTTATTTTCGTATAGTTGTCTTTTATGTGTAACTGTTTATATGAGGGCTATAAAAATAAAGATGATTGAAGACGATGACCTGTCACAACCTGAGTTTTCTACTACAGTAAATCAAAAACAGTAAACAGTGATTTTATTCATTTATTTATTTATTTATTTATTTTAAGCTTTTGCGTGTATTAATATGATTTAATTTCACGGTGCCTCTATCATTGAGTATATATTAAATTTCAGTGTATTAAGCTGCCAATAATTTTTCAGAGATGTGAGATATAACGTCCACAAAAGGAAGTGCAGTAATACCGTGACCCTCTGTGGTTCTGGTTAAATCTGCTTTAGTCTTCATCTCATTCTGTTTAACAGCTCGTCTCCTTACATAATCATTAAGCCCTCAGTCTCTGTTGTGACTCTTTCATCTCTTTTCGCCATATAATTTGAGCTGAATTAATAGTCAAGACATGCTGAATAACGGGAGATGAGCAGAACCTAAGAAAATGTGTGTGTAGGTGAAGGAGCTCAGTTCATTACAGAATTAAAGTGCACGGTGGAAAGGTACTTAAGTTGTTTGCTTGGATGATTTGCTTAGCTGGGATTGGTACTTGTACTGGAGCCTATCCTAGTATAATTGGGCAAAGGCAAGGTAAACCTCAAGTTCAACACAGGGCTGAACATAAAGAGACAAACAACCACACACACTCATTTTCATACAGGCAATTTAGGGCACACTCCCACTCAGACCATTTGCTGCATACCACATCATTGCGTTTAAACAACATGAAAGTAACTTTACTGGATTTGTGGCTTTTATCTGGAATATTTTTTGTTCAGGTACAGAATGCTCACATTTGAGGATTTATACAATGTGGCAATTGATTTTTGTGGAAAGAGCAGGAGGCAAGGGAGGCATTCATTTATATTGTCATGTCAGCTTTACATCCCTGTTTTTTGCTCATGCTTCAGAAACTGTACTAAACCTCTTCCAACTGTGCAAGGGCCAAGAAGGTGTAGTGTGACTGAGCATGGTACAGATCACTCACACTAGTCAATATTTTGACTTTGTGAGTCCAAACATGCTTGTGTAATGTATGTATGGCCTAGTTTGAGTGTGTCCTGAGAGTACTTGTATGTCTGACTGTGGGAAGAAGTTGAAGCATATGGAGGGAACCCCCACAGACACCAGGGGAACATACATATTCCACACAAAGTATCTAATTACCAGGAATTGAAGACCCTCTTGCTGTTAGGCGACAGAGTTAACCACACCATTTTTCCCCTCATCTTTTTTCACTCTTTCTGTGATTTCCCAGTTGATTTTGGACAGAGATAGTTTCTGAAAGCCTAACTTGTTTTAGTTTTAGAACAGCAGTCAGGTGTCTAAGGTTGAGATAGAGGAAGAGGAGATTGCTACCCACACAAGAAACAATATGCGACAACACAGAGATCCCAATTAAAGAAAATAACCTGAACATACTTGAACTCCTCCACTTGGGGAAGCGACTCTGAGTAGTGACTGAAAGAATGAGTTCGCGAATACAAGCGGCCGAAATGAGCTTCCTTCGCAGGGTGGCTGGGCTCAGCCTTGGAGATAGGTTGAGGAGCTCGGACATCCGGGAGAGGCTCAGAGTAGAGCAGCTGCTCCTCCCTGTTGAGAGGAGCCAGTTGAGGTGGTTCGGGCATCTGGTCAGGATGCCTCCTGGACGTCTCCCTGGGGAGGTGTTTTGGGCATGCCCATCCAGGAGGGGACCCCGGGACAGACCAAGGACACGCTGGAGTGATTATATCTCTCGGCTGGCTTGGGAATGTCTTGGTGTCCCCCCGGAGGAGTTGGTGGAAGTGGCTGGGGAGTGTCTGGATCTCCCTGATCAGGCTGTTGCCCCCGCGACCCGGACCCGGATAAGCGGAAGACGAAACGAAACGAAAACTGAACATAGCACAATTTAAATTGGCATGTAAAAAAACCCCCCAAAAAACCAACTGATGATATTCAGTTTAACTACTGATCTGTAAAACAGATTCCATTCATGTTCCTAAATATGAGATTACACTTGAACTAACCAAATGAAAAATAGCAAAGGCTTTATAGTATTTAAAATCCTTTCTGTTAGTGAGAGTCTTCTGTCTACTTAGCAAAAATATTTGGTTTTAGTTACACATTTTCAGGTGTTTAGAGAATAGATTCATAATAATTTATAAATTAACTTTAATGACTTGCGCAAAATCAAGCTGTCTGGCATGCTGAAAAAGAATAAAAAAAAAAAATCAATAGACAGACATTTGTGTTACCCCTACTCTACACAGACTTATTAACGATTTAATCATTGAGTCTAATGGTGTACTAAGGATATCTTGAGGGGATGGGTTAGAATAATTAAAAGGGCACCAGCTGTAGAGGGAACTTTATTTACATCCAACATCATTTTTTATCTACTGTAAAGCACCCAAGAGGGCAATTTCTATCCATAGGGGTCCAAGGGCTTGTCCCTGGGCCAGCACACTCAAAGGTACAATTATTGCAGACCAATAGTGCAATCATCTGCACGTGTGATTAGTGTTATGAATAGTGTATTTTGAACACTGTGCTTACTTTCAACCTTTCTTATTCATTCTTTTCACATTTCTTATCTTTATCTCATCTCTCCTTACTTTGGTACTATTTTTTCTGACTTTTCTTTGTATGAAAATGTTTGTTTCACACAGTATTCTCCACTACAGTAATTTGAATACTTGTTAATAAATTAATATTTGGGTAATTGGCTGGCTTCCCTCATCCATTTGCTCTTTAACTTCATTATCTTTGCCTTAACTTAGCCGCTATTTAATAAAGCCCCACTGCACATGAACATGGGGTACATATATATATAGTTAAGGGGAACAAGCAATCCCATATTTCTCAGAAAAAAAAAGGAATTCTCCATCACTCATGTTGCCTAATAGAAAACCAACCAGAGGGTAAATGAACTGCTGTGGGTTCTGACATGTTGAAGCAATTAAAATGTATTTGTTTGGTGACATTTAAAGAGGGGCTGTTTGGGGAGGTTTGTTGTCGAAGTGAAGAAGCTGACACAAACACTCCATAGTGTAGTGCAGAAGACTGCAGCCAGAGTGTGCAAGTCACTGGGAATTTGACTTGTGCCAAGTGGTGTCAAGTTTTGCTCATAGTTCTTGTTACAAACACCTATAGCTGCCCTGTAGTGCTCAGGGCTGCTTCCTCAATGTCTCCCACTGCTGTGACAACATGAGACAGCTGGAAGACACAGTAACCTCACTGCAGTTCTGTGTAGTACAGCCAAATGAATTAAAGCTGCAGTGAAGGGGCAGGACACAGCAGCATGATCCCAATAGTAGCAAAACTAAGAAAAGTTTATCAGACTTGGGGAATCAAACTAAAGTTAGAGAGTTTTAGGAACTAATGTATGTCTGTGGAAATAAGGACCAAGTCACAGTCTGCTGCTCACACAGTGTATGAGAAAGCTCAGCATCTCTGGAGACACAGAACATCTATGAATGCAGTAAAACAAATTTAACAAAAAAGCTTTTAATTTACAGAGCACTGAACAACTCCAGCTATTTTAAAAGGCAAAACGAATAAGAACAGTGCCACTCACAATGCCAGAGTAGGCTTTCTTTATACCAGCCTTATTCTCATGTGTACCCATTATGCTTCTTTGTTTGTAGTACTTGTTGGGGGCTTCACATGACCTGTCAATATTGCCTGTTAAGTCCCATTCATGGTTTGTTGGTACAAAGCGGGAGAGGAATGATTAATTAATCATTACAGTTCCACCTGAAAAGTATAAGTGTAAGTACCTAAAACCAAATGGGTTCCATACTGTCTTTCCAGACAGGTCCCACTCTGCCTCTTTACACATAATGTTAGACATCCTTGGACAGGATGTAAGCAGTTTTCACACTCATCTTGTAGAGGACAAGTCAGGCAAATTAGTTACGCTAACGTTAGCAACAATGGTATGGATGAGTAATCATTACTATTCTTCAAAAGGGTAAACAGTGGAAGTTATATTTGTTCTACTGGATACAAAAGAAGTGCAAAGCTGTTTCTAAACCAGTCTTGTATATTTACTGTCACCATTACATCATGTTTATTTTTAAACTGAAATAATAAGTGGAAACCTTAATAGAATGATATTCTACCAAATTTCCTGGCAAGTAGGATGGTATTATGAATGGCAGGAAACATATGAGAATGGGTTTGGGCTCAAACGAAAATATTTCAGTATGTTTCAGTATGAATCCTATTTGATCAGGATGAATTATCCAAGGAGCATTTTTTTCCAGTCTTTGGGCAAGAGCTTTGCAGATGATTTTAAGATCTGTGTTTATGAGCAATATTAGACAGTAACTGGATGGTAGTGTGGGGTCCTTCCCTGGTTTGAGGAGTAAGGTGCTATTAGCGGAGTGTTGGACGATAGTGTTTGACTTTCTCTTATCTGAATTACCATTCTGTAAAATGTGGCTGCCAGCATCGTCCAAAACTCTTTGTAGAACTCAGTAGGAAACCCATCTGGCCCCGGGGCTTTTTTATGGGCTATCTTAGCCATGTTGAAAGGTCTTCACATATCTTCTGCCAGAACATTTGGACAAGTGTGCAATGCCATACAGCATGCATGTAATTATCAGAAATGTTACCTGTGCAGTGAGAGCAGATGTTCGAGTGCAAAAGACCCATTCTGAACATTCTTCACCTTGTATACTGTGTTCTATGAAGGATTTTTATATTGTATGAGTTGTAAATTTGGGTTTTATGTCAATTTGAAAGTATTTAGGAATATCTGAGTCCAGGAGAGTTGATTTGGACTAGTGTATAAGTCTGTCTCACATTTGGAAGTTGGAAAACAGATTAACTTATCTTTTGTAGATAGTAACCAGTATGTTTTAGACAATAGTTTTGTGGTTGAGAGGTTTAGATAGTCACGTATCACCGATGGAAGCTGTAAATCCGGTTGATTAGAGTTCTATTGTGTTTGGATTACGGATTTAAATTGTTGATACTCAAGAAAGTTCTTATTACTGATCCCATATGGGATATTGTTTCTGTCTTGGATAATATGTTCTAGATGTCTTATCCCTTTATTATTCCATGTATCCAATGTGAACTTTAGCATTTTTTTGTTTTGCGGGATGTCAGGATTGTTCCAGATTGGTGTGAGTCCGAATGGGATATGTGAAGGCCTACAGTTGTTATTTTGAGAAACTCCCACCAGGCTTTCAAAGAGGAACTTATGGTGATATGAAATATTGTAACTAATGAATGGCCAGTCAGAGATTTTAAATTTCTTAAAAAGACTGTCCTCAATATCCAACCGGGAGTTGTCTAGTAGGCTAGGTTTGATCCATTTTGAGACATAAAGAAGTCTGCTTGCCAGAAAATAGTAGTACAAGTTTGGTAATTCTAAACCACCACAATTTTTTGTCTTTTGCAGAGTTTTTCAACTGATTTGTGGTTTATTTTTCCACAGGTATTTAGAAATGTTTGAGTCTAATCACTTAAACCAAACTGTTGATTAGGGATCATTGAGATTGAGATTTTGGGCAGGTACATCATTTATATGGTGGTTCGACCCATGAGTGATAGGGGAAGGGTCCTCGATCTCATGAGGTGTCCTCTATTGATTTGAGTAGAAGGATGTAATTCAGCTTGGTCCAGTCTGAAAGCTTTGAAGAAATATTTATAAGTATCGAATGTTTCCTGATTGTAGCGGAGTAGAAAGTGTATTTTACTTTTTTTTATTGTAAGTTACAAGTTACGTGCAATACCACTGATTTTGCCCAATTGATGGAATAGGCAGAGATAGATGAGACTTCATCTGTGAGTGCAACTGCCTCAGAAAGAGAAGTTTGTGAGTTTTAGAGAAAAAGTAATACATCATCAGACTTATCTTAGATTTATGTTATGGTGTACATGTTCTGTTCTGAGCCCTGCAATATGTCTATTTTGTCGGATGGCAGCTGTTAGTAGCTCAACTAAAATGGCAAAAAGTAGGGGGAGAGTGGGCAACCCTGCCTGGTGCCCCTCTGAAGACTGAAGCTAGATCATTTGTTTTAAAGGAAGCATGAGGTGAGCTATATAATGCTTTGATCCGAGGTATGAAAGAATTCCCAAATCCAAATTTATGAAGTGTTGCAAAGAGGAATTTCCAATTTACTCAGTCAAATGCCTTTTCTGCATCCAGATAATTGTGGTTTCTACATTATTTATGGAAGAATAGAGTATCAAGTTAAAGTAGTCAGCATGTATTGTTGGTCAAGTGTCTTCCCTTAATAAATTCTGTTTGATCAGGATGCAGGGAGCAATTTTTTCCAATCTTTGGGCAAGAGCTTTGCAGATGATTTTAAGATCCGTGTTTATGAGCGATATTAGACGGTAACTGGATGGTAGTGTGCGGTCTTTCCCTGGTTTGAGGAGTATGATGATGTGGACGGAGTTCACGTTTGGTGAGACTTTCTCTAATCTGAATTACCATTCTGTAAAATTAGGCCACCAGTATTGTCCAAAAGTCTTTGTAGAACTCAGTAGGAAAACCATCTGGGCTCGGGGCTTTTTTATTTGGCATATGCTGGAGAGCTTCATAAAGTTCAACCATGGAGATTGGTGAGTCCAGAGCCTTAATCTGTACATCATTTACTCTTAGCAGATCGAAGGAGTGTGGGCAGCCTCTAGTGATTTTATTTTCTCTTGTCATTGAAACTAGAGTGATCTCTCTCTTTTTGTCTTATGCGATGAATAGGAAATTATTCTACCTTGCATGACTACTTTTGCTGTCTCCCAAAGAACACATGGGGGGGTTCCTGGCAGGTCATTGGTTTCCAAAAACATTGCCCACTCCCTTTTGAAGTAATTAATGAAATTTTGGTCTTTAAGTAGTGATGTATTAAATCTCCAATTTCTAGCTGGTGGTGTGGCTCTTTTTTAGTTAGAGACACCAGTGTGTGATCACTGATAGTGATAGGGTAGATCTTTGTGTTTGAGATATCCATTAATGTAGAGTTGCTAACTAAAAAGTAGTCTAGGCGGGAATATGAGTAGTCGACTGGTGAGAAAAATGTGTATTCCCTGAGTGTAGGATGCTCGGATCGCCATGCATGGAAAAGGCCAAAATCATTCATGTATTGTTTTAGAATGTCTGTGGATTTCAAATTGCAGGGGGTCCATGTTGTACTGTACCTGTCCACTTCTGGATTACATACCAGGTTGAACTCCCGTCCAATAAGTTCAGTGTCCGAGTGTGCTGAGAAGAAAGAATGGAAAAAGGAGGTTATTCTACCTTGCATGACTACTTTTGCTGTCTCCCAAAGAACACATGGGGGGGTTCCTGGCAGGTCATTGGTTTCCAAAAACATTGCCCACTCCCTTTTGAAGTAATTAATGAAATTTTGGTCTTTAAGTAGTGATGTATTAAATCTCCAATTTCTAGCTGGTGGTGTGGCTCTTTTTTAGTTAGAGACACCAGTGTGTGATCACTGATAGTGATAGGGTAGATCTTTGTGTTTGAGATATCCATTAATGTAGAGTTGCTAACTAAAAAGTAGTCTAGGCGGGAATATGAGTAGTCGACTGGTGAGAAAAATGTGTATTCCCTGAGTGTAGGATGCTCGGATCGCCATGCATGGAAAAGGCCAAAATCATTCATGTATTGTTTTAGAATGTCTGTGGATTTCAAATTGCAGGGGGTCCATGTTGTACTGTACCTGTCCACTTCTGGATTACATACCAGGTTGAACTCCCGTCCAATAAGTTCAGTGTCCGAGTGTGCTGAGAAGAAAGAATGGAAAAAGGAGGGGTTGTCAACATTTGGCCCATACTGGTGTTGGAGAAAGCCTCTGATCCCATACTCACAAAGAATATGTAAATTACTTTCTCCGCGTGCTCGTTAATGGAGGGGACCGACAACTTCTCTCTTTCGAAGTTATTTATTCAGCAAGAGCAAAGAGAAGAAGTTACAGAGCTCTGGATCAAACTACGTTTCCCTGACAACAACAAAGTGCGTCAGTTCACGAAGTCTGACTGGCTGTTCTAACCCTGATCCAGTATTTCTATACAAACAAGAAATGTGTAATGGGCGTGAATCAGCAGGGTACGACCGTCTTTTCATTGGCTCCGCCGAACAGGGTGTAGACAGGGTGGGAAGCAGTCTGTTGATATCTCCTGTCCGTTAGATCTGACTCCCGCCTAGAACATAATAGAAGGACACCACAAACCACAACCCACTCTTCCGGTTTTCGAAGGACAGTCTCTGTCTCCTGTTTTGCATCTCTTGCTACACAATATAGTAGTGTTCTCTTAGTTAAGTTCATTTGAGTTCATGATCACACCTGCTTGTTGATACGCCCCGTGCGTCTTCTTTTACCTTATTTGGACCTTCCAAAACAGCCGCTGCCTAACACTGGCAATATCATAATTCTATATTTTGAATTTATATAGTCATTATTATAAATCTGGCTTCTGGATAAACAAGTATTATTGTGTATCATAATATCATTGTGTGAGAAATTAACTTTTCTACTTATCATACTAGCGATACCTCTTTGTTTGGAGTTATAACAGGCTAAATATGCGTGAGGAAATGTTTTGATTGTGATTCGCTGTCTTGGATAACTTTGTTTTTTGTAGTAGGACAACGTCTGCTTGTAAATCCCTTAAATGGTTACAAATTTTTAATCGTTTTTCCCTCGAATCAATTCCTCGTGCATTTCAAGTGACAGACCTTATCATGGAAAGGTCTTAACTAACTGGGTGGGAGAGGAAAAGTGGCTGATGCCGGTGTGCGCGTGTGTATTGTATATGTGTTTGATGTGTTTGAGTGTGTTGACATTGTACATTGTGCATTAAAATTGAAAACATGTTGTTGGTAAACATACAAAGAACAAGTAACAGAAACCTCAAAAGCGAAGAGTGAGGTTAACATTAAAACTGTGAAAAATGAACAAATCATTCACGAAAGTAATGTCGTTGAGACGAGTAGTGTTTTGTCTTATGGCTGGTCAAAGGCCTAAGGGAAAACATTATACACTTCACCGTCTGCTGGGGTTCAGTAGAGCCAGGGGGTGGATTTAAGCTCACGGAAAGGCTTACTGTTATATACATTATCTACTGCAATGACAGCTTGGGATCCACTATCTTTAATACTTTTTTCCTGATTGGAAAGACGTTGCTCCAGTATCTCCTTAGGGAATTGACCAGTTGAAGGGAAGTTGAAGTTGGTTCCCTTCAGCTCCCTGCCTCGGCTTTTCAGCATTCTTTCTATTTGAAGCGCTCAAATTTTGCCACGGTTGGTCTGGGTCTATGTCCATACGGTCTTTTCCCTCCCAGGCAGTGAATGCATTGGAAGTTCATGGTTTTGCAAAGTTTTGGTTTTTTTACCGTAGCCTCTGTGTCTTCTTCCAAATGTTGCGAGATGACCACGTTGTCTCTCATGCTGCATGCCTGAAGATCAATGATAGTTTCTTTAATTTTCTTACTTTCCTATGATAGCCATGTTATTCCAATGGTGAGGGATTTTGCTGACTCTTTAAGGACTTTGTTCTCCGTGGTGAGTGCTACCACTTGCTGTTGGTGAAATTCCAAGGATTTCCCACAAGGCCTGGAATTCCTTGTGGGAAGCCTGTCCTTTATCTCTGATGTCATTGCGTATTCTTAAAGTATCTTCTCTCCTTCAGGTTTCTATTTCAGAACTCTTGCCAACATGAAAAAATGTATGATCACTATACCAACAAATTTCATGCCAAATATATCCAATAGTTACAATATGAGGGGAAATTTTCTTTTGCAAAATCTTTTAAATCACCTCGTTGGCTGATAAAGAACCTTCAATATACTGCCTATTTTTCCAGACGGAAAGATATCATCAGTGTATTGCCTTTTTGGAGACATCAGCAATGCATCACCCTGAATCGATTAGTGCAATGACAATGACAACGTGTCTGTGCATGAGGACGGAATAGGAAAGTTTGAACATTTTTGGCTTTAAAATCCAGGATTTCCTCTACCAGTGTACAAGGCCAATGACACAAGCCTGCTGGATGGGACCAGGATAGATATACTAAATGCTGTCAATTTTTTATTCACTCATAGGGATGCAGGGCTTGGCAACATTACAATATTTATTGTGAGATGAGCAAAAATATCTATCAATGAATATTTTTGTTTATTGTTTATATTGCCTTTTTAGCAAAGCGGCGGCTGCAACCAGACTCATGGCCGCATTTTACATCATTCGACTCCAGATTCAAATATCAACAAACAGACACGGAGGAGTGAGACACAGAATTCCCCACAACAATCCTAGCAGTATTAATTTCTTTCATGAGAACTATGACGAAAAATGTTCTTTAACTTTTTTTAATTAACAAAGACAAGACGGTGACAAGTTCAAAATAGATAACTTATAACAAAAACTATGATGAAGTGCACAAGTTTTCATTAATGAAATGAGATTAAAAAGTTAGTGGTGTACGAATGGACATTCAGAATGATGAAATTCTCCCTGTCTACTCTGTCAGAATGTGAGCGATAAGTGCAGATTGAATGTCAGTGTTAGCAATGCTCTTTGTTGGAACGGGAGATGCGCTTATTATTATTGTTCTTAAGTTGTCACATCCATCAACGATTTCATCCTTTAAAGAGCAGTCACTATGCATATTTATAACACAAAATGTACAATTCAAATTTTTGCATAAATTGTCAAAATATGAATGTCATTCAATCGACAACACTATTAAACATTTTGTACAGACATTATTTCATGAAATTCACAAAAAACATAATGTATTACATACTATGATAGAAAGATTTTGTCCATATCGCTCAGCTCTACAGAATAATCATTTGCATTTGAAAGGTTCTTTGTTAGCTTTCCTCTCTGTGCCTTCCCAACACTCTATAGAAACAACACAATATTCCAAAATTTTAATCGAAATCTCTGTAGCCAAACCAAGGCACAGGCAGGAAAGAAGGGAGAGGGAGAGATGTGGGGGATAAAATGAGAGACAAATCTGGTACCCATCCATTGTCTCTATCCTAAAAAAAAAAAATTCTAGGGGAAACACTGAAATTGGATAATTGAAAGACTCAAATAAGAAAGTTGAGAGAGCATGGGCAGACTGCTCTCAGGAAACTCTTTGTTTCCCATTTATGGAGTACAAACAATATTCTTTTTGTAGTTGATAGCCAGATTTTAAGCAGCTGTACTCAAGATATATTCTTAAGAGCTGACCCACCCAGAAGGTATTTGGATCAGCTCTGATATATTGATAATTGTGACAATATCAATAAAAAGGGAAAAACCCTCAAGCAGGACTATGGTTAGGTTTTGATCAAAATGTATTGCAAATTTGAACCACATTTTCTGAGAATGTTAAATGTTGACATATGTTTCCATGTATTAATGTTATGTGAGTATTAGGAGTTAGTTCATGAAGATAGACAGCAGGTGGTGGTCAGGTCAGGTGTCATTTTACTACAGGAGTAGAGATCACAACCTGATGACACAATTAAAGAGCACAACTAACTAAATGGAGGTAAAGGAAAGGAAAATGCAAAAAAAAAAAAAATTGCACAATGGACAAGTCTACTACTACTACTACACATTATTGCTCTAAGTTCCCAATATATACTGAATTTGTAATTTAACATTAACTGAACAAACATCCATAATGGTCCACAGGACGTCTGACTCATCATCCAGAATTTCACTGAAGACATCTTCATCAACATCAGCTCCAGGGTTATCGACCATGTATACGTTTGTCTCAGTGGGAATGTCCAACTTCTCTTTAGCTTTGAATTAATTAATAAATAAATAAATAAAAATAAAAATAATAATAATGATAATGAATGAAACCTGGAATCCCCTCCATGAACCACCACCTTACTGTGGTAGAGGGTTTTGGGTGTCCGAATGAACCTAGGAGCTATGTTGTCGGGGCTGTTTGCCCCTGGTAGGGTCACCCAAGGCAAATTGGTCCTAAGTGAGGGGCCAGACAAAGTGCAGTTCAAAAAAGAGTCCTGTGATAAAGAATACTAAGGACTTGTGCACCCTGCCCAGAGGGGTACCGGGACCCTGCCCTGGAGCTAGCCGTGGGGAAGGGGTCTGTAGGCGAGCTTCTGGTGACCGGGCCTTTGCCCACAGGATCCAGTCGGGCTCAGCCAGAAAGGGAGACATGGGTCCGTTCTCCCGTGAGCCTACCACCTACAGGAAGAGTCATAGGGGTCCATTGCTATGTGGATCGGGTGGCAGTCACGGGCAGATGCCTTGGCGGTCTGATCCCCATTTGCTGAAGCTGGTTATTGGGACATGGAACATTACCTCTCTGGTGAGGAAGGAACCTGAGCTTGTGTGAGAGGTTGAGTGATATAGTTTGGCTCACTTCAACACACAGCTCAGGTTCTGGAACCAGTCTTCTTGAGGGGGGTTGGACTCTTTTCTTTGCTGAAGTTTTTCCGGATGATAGGCGGAGAACAGGTGTGGGCTTACGAATGGCTACCTGTTTCTCAGCCAGTGTGCTGGAGTTTACCCTTTGGCCGAAAGCATTGCTTCCCTGCGCCTTCGGGTGTGAGAATAGGTCCTGACTGTGGTTTGCGCCAAACAGCAGTTCAGAGTACCCATCCTTTTTGGAGTCCTTGGAACGGGTGCTGGAAAGCGCCCCTGCTGGGGACTCCATTGTTCTACTGGGACACTTCAATGCTCACGTGGGCAATGACAGCGAGACCTGGAGGGGTGTGATTGGGAGGAACGGCCTGCCCGATCTGAACCCGAGCTGTGTTTGGTTATTAGATTTCTATGCTAGCCACAGTTTGTCCATAACAAACACCATGTTCAGCTATAAGAGTGTTCACAAGTGCTCCTGGGACCAGGACACCCTAGGTTGACAGTCAATTATCAACTTTGTAGTTGTATCATCTGATCTGCGGACGCATGTGGACCACCTGGTGGTGAGTTGGATCAGGTGGTGGGAGAGGATGCCAGACAGACTTGTCAGGCCGAAGTGCATAGTTAGGATCTGCTGGGAATGCCTGGCTGAGGACCCTGTCAAAATAATCTTCAACTCCTACCTCTGGCAGAACTTCAAACACATCCTGAAGGTGGTAGGGGCCATGTCCCATGCCGCCATCGCTGAGACGGCTTTTCAAAATGCTGTGAAGTCAGGGTCAATGTTAACAGCATAATTTCTGGTGCCAGTCAGGAGCTTTAAAATTGTAATGGTGTGTTGTGTACCTGGGACAGAGCAATTAATTCATAACGAATGTGTTGAAGTTTCGACAATACACAATCAGTCCCCAATGTAAAATGAATTTGGCGGTAGCATTAGTTACCGTTAAGGCTTGCTGTTGAGCAGGGTGCACAGTCTTCTTCTTGCGTGGGAATGAACAAGCACTGTTGTCGCTCCTCTTTAGCCTTCAGGCATATTTATTTATTTTATTAATTTTAACATTCAGGCGGAGTGAACATCTTACAGCCTGTCCTCGCTATCAAGCTAACATTGAACCACTACCCACTTCCTTGGTGGGGGGGGTGTCAGAGTGTCTGAACAAAAGATACCTTCACAATAAATGCCTTGCTTGAAACATATGAGTAAAGGCGTCATCATTTAGCAATACTTAACACTTGCGTTACCGCAACAATGTCAGTTTTATCAAGCAAACATTCGCATTGCAAGATACTCTGCTAGCAATACAGCAAAAAAGCTAACTTAAGCTTAATTGAATCAACGTTGTTCCTCTTCTACCTACGAATGTCAGCATTATGATAATTAAAAAGTGTCCAAACTTGAATGTTAACTTGATGGTTTTACTTGCGGCCATGGCGGTGCAGCCTCGTCACCGACAGATAAATCAGCCTTTACCTGTGACGGTCAAGAGTGCCGCAGTACAGCCATGTTGGTACCACTCTCCTGCAATAAGCTTTCTAAATGATGAGGCAACCAACAAGAAGGCGCGGCTGATCTGATGTTGAATTGAAAGCTAAAATCAGACCAAGATCAGACCAAGTGGAAATATTAAACAGATAAACACTCAAGAAGTCCACCATTCCAGAATAAACACTGCAAAGCTGTACTTCAACACTATACCAATAACAAAAGTGAGAGCTACTGGAGCACTCTGACAACTGTACTTTATCACAGTTCCACTCCAAAGTGTATAAAATTATACTCTGGTCATGAGAACTCTGGGATCTCAACACTATGGCTTTTGCTGTGTAACCTCCAAAATCTGTCATTGTCCACTACAAAAAATTTTCTGAAGTCTTTAGCTATATATTTCCAATACTTCTTGTTATTGCTTTACTTGCTTTAGCTCTCAGACTTTATGGGAAGTGTGCCTCCAAATTCCTTTCACCTGGTTGAAGCACTTTCCTTACAGCTGCTCTTATGTCTGGATGATGGTGTGCCAAATGGCTCTTCATGTTCATGCATTCCCTTTAGCGTAGCCTATTGTTGTCTGGCAGCATTTGCTAATTGTTTTGCTTTTGACAGTTTTTTTTGTCTTGCCATTGACATTTATTGAAATGGTAAGGCGAAATGCCAAACATCAGCTCTAAAACTTGACGAGGAATAAATAATTTGCAGTATATTTTGGCTGTGTTCAGCCGGCATTGTGTTACTGGGTATTGTCATGCACATAAACGGTGAAAGCAGTCTGTCTTCTTGGGCAATGTAAGTGCACACCCTTCCATTCAAACACAACAGAACACAACAGAGTCATTTAATGCGGTTATATATCTTTTTGTAATCCCCTGTTTAATCTGTGAGCTTTAGGTGCAACATAAACTTGTGACAACTCAGTACTGTCATGGCTCCACTGTCATGTTATCATCTATATCAGAGAGCATCTAAAAGTCAGGCAGTTTTCTCAAATGCTACACACCAAAATATCAAAATTGATTGATACATTTTGATTATCTGATCAATGTAATCAATTGACTGAAAACACTGACCCCATGAAATGTCATGTTTCACTTTTTGTTTTCAAAATGATGCATAATGCTGTTTAATTTTTAATAAACAACTAAAAGCATTTATAATGTGTTTGGGGTTCAGTAGACCCGCTTACATTTTGCAAACAATGATGACGTACAGTATGTCAGCTGCAGTGAATGCTACTTCAACAAATTGACTTTGGCAAACAGCAACATATGCAGTGCTAAATGTAACAATTAAGTTATATTTTTTTTGCTGATATATTTTAAAATATTTACCTTACTTTCCCCAAATTTTGTGCCAATTTTGCTAACATTTGACATTGTTATAAATTCATTTTTTGATTAATTTTTGTATCAAATGTGAGTTTATATGTGATGAAAGTGAGCTAAATAAAATAAAATATATCAGCAAGAAAAATATATCCGAAATTTTACAATTTGCAACACATAGCAACCAATGTCCAGAGCCATGTGCTATTAATAAGTGGGTAGAAAACATTAGTAAATGTGCTGTCCTCACTAAATTTGTTGCAAGCAACATATTTTTCAGCTATACAGCCAGCTTAAAAATGTATTCTCTATCATTGCATCCTCCAAAGAGCAAGCCGTTTGTTGTATTTGGCAGGATTTAATAGTGAAAAATATGTAACTTGTAAAACAGAACAAAAATAACCCCAAATACAAACGAGTCATTATAATTCTCGTAAGCACAGATGCTACAACTAGCAAACATGAGTCTGTTAGTAGCTGACAACAAATTATATTCTTATAAACATATTAACAGAATTACAAATAATTATAATCAACAAACCTGAAAACTTTGTCTTGACTGCTACCTTGCATGGCAGGGTAAGTTTTTTTGTGTATTGCCGTCTTGCTAGCTAACATGCTCAATTATAATGTTGTTATGCAAACATGAATCTGTCTACCTGCTCTGTTTTACCATTAGTTAAATGTGTAACAGTCTTGATCCTGTCATAATCCTGTAGAATTTCTATCCACCAGTGGAATATTAATTCTGACTATTGTACGTGTACCAGCCAGATATTTTGCTGCTTCTAAAATGTGTAATTCAATGTTATCAGCCTGCGTACTTGTATTTATGGCTGAGAGACACCACTACTTTTGTTGCCAAAGTCTGTGTGCAGCCCTTTGATGACATTGGATTCGAAAGGGTAATACAAAAGACACTACTTTTGAAGTTTGAAGTTAAAAAAATTACATTGTTTTTACAGTGTATGCGTACATTTCACAATTAAAATGTACCTAAACTTGATTTAACTTAAAAACAATTTTAAAATTTTATGTTTTCAAAGGTCAATGCCTTAATATGCAAATCAGGTGTGTGGTCAGGTCTGATACTCTAGACTAATTCCAAAGTTGTACAGAGCTGTGGAGTAATGTAAAGTAATGTAAAGTAAAGGCAGGTGATGTGCAGTGATGCTGCACATCTCATCACATCACATTGTTTGTAGATGATGACCAAAAACTGGACTATTAGGTGTCATCATGACCTATGTTAACATGTTTAACTTGCTTTGCACAAAAGCTAACATTTACATAAAACTCTTTTTTAAACCCAAATCTTTAATTTTTAATACACTTTTTTTCTTTTTCCTTTTTGCTGTTTTAGTGTTTTACTTTACTATTCCATTTTGGGCACTTTGGGGGCACATTGTACTTTCACGCCACTACATGCCTTTATAAAATTCAGTTACTAGTCGCGTTATAAATAACATTCTGCAGCAGAACCAAATTAGCACATTTCTAAATGAATTTATTTTTACTGTCTGTCAGAAAACAACAACAAAAACAACTAAAAAACTGATCCTAAGAATACCTGATTCTGATAAGCATTCAACCTACTGTATACTGTATAGTGCATACATGTATTAGTATATATGGGAATTTACTTGTGATACTATTTTCAAATTGTTTTTTGTATTAGAAAAGCATTTAATGTCTCATCACTTCATTCAAAGTATTTTTTCATACTGTTTCTTTACTTTTACTCAATTATAGGTTTTAATTACTTCGTACAACACAGTATATCTTGGCCTGCAAATTACCCACATTGTGGAAAACAAAAAGCTTGGCTAGATGGCAGAATCCTCTGGTAATTAGGTGGTATTCAGGGTGGTTACAATGTGGATGATGAAACATGGCCAAAAAGCAGATGTGTCTGCTGTGTATGTACATTACAAATTTGTAACTTATTGTGAATTGGTATTTTATAAATAAAAAAGAAATTGCTGAGCAGCACCCCAAATGTTTTTTTTTTTAATTTACAATTAAAAGAAATTAGTATCATGACAGTAATAGTGCTATCTTCATTAACAATGCCCTATTCATTCACACTTGCGGGTATTGAATGAGATAACTGACTTCCACTACTTACCCCTAACAACCCACTCTTCTTCTACAGGAAATACTGGGTTAGAATAAAGATCATGGTTTGAGATAACTTGTTGGTTAAGGAGTCAGTAGGTTCCAAAACTGGTTGTTAGATGGAGACAATTGAATAATTTTAGAACACACTCATATACATGCACATGTAAACATACACAAACACATACACACACACACACACACACACACGTTCCTAATATTGTATGAGAGGGTCTACGGAGGACCCGGATAAGCGGCAGAAAACGAAACGAAACGAAGGGTCTATGTCTTATCACTTATGAACTCTGATAATCGCACATTCCCACCCACCTCTTCCTCATCTCTGCCAGCTGCAGAGGTGAGGACAAAGGGCTTTAGTTATGTATGAATGGTGTCCAATTGTATCTTTGTTAGTGTTTTTCATATATGTGCAATATTACTATAATTACAAGCTGATACCTCTAGGCTACAGAAGACACACAAACATATGTTGCTATGAGGAACATGTGCACATAGGTTTACTCCAGTGTTCTAACCACTGTCAGCTTTGATAGTCACTATGTAACACAAGCTGCCGCCTCCTCCTGCATTAGGAGTGATGCATTCTGGGATTACAGGGCTTATATTAGTGCCATCCTGAGACTCAAGGCTGATCATTCATTTTACATTTTAGGTAGGAGCACAGTGACATATAGTTTAACGGGAGGAGAAAAAGCCAAGAAAAGTGTGCAGCCTGCTGCTGTGTGTGGGTAATGCTGTCATGATTTTTAAGTATGATGCAAATTTCATAATTCCAACTGATTCCAAATTTTTCTGGAAATGGGACTTTAAATCAAAGCAGAGACAAAATAAGGGAGGACTAAGTGTAAATCATCTAAACAGGATGAATCCAGCTAATGACATAGAGAGGATCTTATCACAGAGACAGGGCTAAAACTTTTCTTGATGACAGAAACAGTTTTTCTTCTAACTACCTTATTCTCCTGAAATGTAATTTTCCCACGCCGAAGGGCACTATAATTGGACTTGTCCAATCAGGGTTAAAAGATAAATGTCATCAATATATAGAATAAAATCTTCTCTTGGTGGTTTATATTACCTGGCATCACAACACTATTTTACAGTGCTGTATTCTCTGAAAACAGGAAAGTAAAGCGAGATTTGGACTGCATGCAGATAAAAAATTACAACTCTATTACACACACGTATACATAGTATTCATATCCATCAACACCTATGCCCTGCCAATGACCAGATACACCGCTTTTATAGTAGGCCACAGATATCAAGACAAGGCAGTTCCTCACCATATATGGAGGGTTTCACCCCAAGTCAAGAACCCTGAGGTTGTACACTAACTGGAAAGAGGGAACCCAAGAACTAGTGAGCGTCAGAGCCACTATCCAAGATGAAACAGCGAAAATCCAGGAATACATCAGGAAGATGGCCCTGAATAATGAAATAATCACCTGCAAAGTGCAGGAGAAACCCATTGAGGAGGAGGAAAAGGAAGAGAGGCCATCATGTAGGGACAAGCCCCTGCATGGGATGTACCACTGACAGATAGAGGCAGATAGAGTCAGTGGCTGATATCGAGTTAACATACCAGTGGCTGGAGAAGGCTGGTCTCAAGGACAACATAGAGACACTGATCATGGGTGTAGAGTGTAAAATGAACCGTAGGCAGTCTGCATGTGGGTCAACTCACTGATGTAGTTCTGGGTTACCACACTGCTCAGAGCTATCTTAGCTTGGCTCCAGCTGTCTCACAGTGTACAGATATGGCATGACCCACATTTAGGGAACTGGCTAGTAAAATGTGAAAATGAATCTGCTTTGACTGCAATTTTCACTGGCATGTACAGTGCAATATATCTCAAATAGAATGAGTGTATTTTATGGTTCCTGTACTTTCCTATAGGTAGAACCCTTTGTTTATAATTTTCTGATTTGATTTAGTAGAAAACCATATTCCCAAATTTTTTATCATATTTAATTGGATAGTAAAAAAAAAAAAAAAAAAAGGATTTTAAAAACTAAGGTCATACACAACAAATAGTGACCTTTTACAAAATAGTGAAATTTGTGTTCACACAAATTAATCTCAAAAGAATCTCATGGAATGATATTAACCTCTTGACGCCTGAATTTATTTACAATTATATAAGAAAAAAATAATTATTTGTGTTTTTGCTTTCAAGCTGATGTTAGCTCGGCTGCAGTCTGAATGCAAGAGGTATGATACTAATTTGCGAAGATCGGTGTTAAGAGCTGGGGTTTTTAACTTTTGGGAATCTAGCATGAGAACCTCTGGAAACAACTCCACTCTCCCTCCCCTCCCTGTTTTTGCTCCAAAGCTCAACCAGCTGCAGATGCCTTGAGAAGGATTCATGGACGGTAGTTTTGACATATTGGTCTTGCTGTTTTTTTTCTTAATTTTTTACATGCTTAACTGTGTATGCACTTGTTGGTAATGCTGAAAGAGCAAGTTTTCCGTCTGGAATGTTCACCATTGTATCAGCCTTTCACAATCTATGGGGACTTTCACATCCATTTACCTTTCTAAAACAGCCAATAAGAATATCCTCTCTCTGATTAGACCTGTAATTGGTAGCTGAGAATAATTGTGGCCTATCATTGTCAAGTTAGAGGGGAGCTCTATAAAGGCGGAGTGGGGGTGCAGGTACAGAAATCAATTCAGCTGCAATCAATTTATCATTACTCAGCTTTACCAATACCTCAGGAGATGTTAAGGAACCCCTTTTCAATTGTTTGTTATTTGTAACAGAGGTAGAAGCAAACCCTAGCTCTTCAACTAAATAAATCAGCAATGCTACCACCAACAAGAGTCTTGTTATTTCCGGGCACTAATGCAGTGTTTCATTCTGTATGAATTTTCATGCTGTTGTGCTGTTGTCAGTTTTTTGTTTCATTGGTTCACCTTTCTGATTTGCAAGAGCTTTAAACAAGAGGGGTTGCTCTGGAAAACTAGATAATTCTTAAAAGTTCTGTTGAATTCCAGTGATAAACCAAAGTCACAGAAAAAGTGTTTTTTGTTGTTTTGTTTGTTTTGGTTTTTTTGGCCATTGTCTGTCCATTTTCAGCATCAAGTATACAACTTGTTTGGTAATTTAGAGGAGATAATTTAACATTCACTAAGCCCCTCCCTAAAAAGGCCAATGTCCAGTCCTATGTTAGCAACTGTAACTATGCATTGGAGGCCTGTTAGGCTTTCAGCAGAAGCTAATATGCTGAAGTGGTGTGCTTACAGGACCTAGGGGGTATACAGTGAAGCAGGTTCAGCAACCAGGCTTTGTTTGTGAAAGCTGGCTTTGCAAACCCTGAAGTTCTGGTTAAGGATTAAAGGTATCAAAAATGTGGTTATCAACTTTCTTTGTTAATTCAGGCTTTCTGCTTCAGATTCTGTGTGCATTTACATAAAACATGTACGTTTTGTGTGTCATTTGACTCCTGCACAAAATAAACTGATCAAGTACCTCATTCACTAACTTGTAAAAACAAAAACATCAAACCTACCATATTCTTACAATTTGCAAATAGAAAACACAAAAACACTCTGCTCAGACAAGGGAACCACTTAAATGAACAGATGTTTTCACGAACCAGCAATCTGACAAAAAAAATGAATAAATAAAAATTGCCAGAACAGAATACTTAAAGAAGCAGAAAGAAATTTTGTCAACATGGATGGCAAACTGCAAGGTGTTTATTAAGCTGAATGGTACAATGAATGATAAGTGTAAGTGGCCATGCAACCAACCAAGGTAGAAAAACTGTGACTGTCAGTGACAAACACAGAACTACGACTGACTGAACTAAAATGACTAGGAATTTCTGTGAAGAGATTCCTGTGAATCTTTAAATTGTT
>KV751390.1:3455668-3470668 GCA_001698575.1 Mola mola
AAAAAAAAAAATAATGTGTTACAGGTGAATTGTCAAAATTAATTTTGTAATTGTACGTGTATACAGCACACACACACACACACAGGCAGAAGCACAAACACATGCTTATTTACGTATTTATTTATTTATTTATTTATTTATTTAGACATAAAATGCCACTGGGTGTCCATCCTACGGTGTCAGTGTCCTACAGTGTTAAGCCTCCAGCTCCCATCTGACCAGCTGGAAGAATGCAGCACCAGGATGGCTGTGCTGCCTCTCTGCTTGCTCTCTTCCATGCTAATCCCATGGGGTCTGGGACTGGGAGCCGCGATGAGAGAGATAAAGTGGGTCACACAAAAATGAGGCCAAGTAAGGCTTGAACTATAGAAGGACCTCCCATCTGGTGGAGAGCAGTCTGTCATCTCTGCCATGGGTAAAACTGAAACAGGCAGGCGACTCACTGGGGATATTCCCGGGTCTGAATACAGAATTCACTCAAATGATGACAAATGATTTTTACAAAACATTTTTTTTTTGTTCAGTTAACGCTGACTTTAAATCTGATTAGGTCATCTAAAACTAGTGGCCAGTCTCAGTGTACACCTGTTGGTCAGGCTATTGTGGATGTCTTTGATGGGTTTCTTAGCATACACGCTGTGGCTTCCATTAAATAAGTGAATAGGATAGATAAATCTATGCTGAAGAACAATTATGTTAACCCTTACCTTAATGACATGATCCTTAACTTGACTGCATAAATTTACATTATTGTTTTGTTCACTAATAGCCCATGCATTCATGTCAAAATCGACCAGAAAACATCAACAATGAACGTCTGTTTATAGTTTAAACTAACCAGGAACTTCTTCTCAGCTGAAGTACCTGATTTTGCTTATTTCTTTAGTTCCAATATCACACAGTTTAACATTGTCTTTTCATACAACCTTTGTTCAAACTTTGGAACAGTTTTAATTAAATTGAACAGTAGGTAACAAAAATGCTGGAAACTCACAATGATGGCAATCGAAGAGTGGAGTAACTGATACAAATACATAAAGAAGAGAAAGTTAACATGACACAGCTGAGACACATGAGAGTAATCACAAGAGGAAGGGAGGGAAAAAAGACAGTGATAGTGTCACAAGAGGAGAAAACTTCAAAAATTATATAGGAAATAAATAATAAAGTACCATGAAACATAGAAATACAGTCCATCACTTTACCTCTGAAATATATTTTGTGGCTATATTACAAATTAAGTAAATGAACATGAGTTGATAATAAGTAAATAATTGATTATAAATATCTTATTCCTCTTTCGGCTTTACCAATCTTTTTCTAGGATATGCCACAGCGAATCATCGTTCTCCATCTTTCCCTGTCCTCTGCATCTTCTTCTGTCACACCCACTATCTGCGTATCCTCTCTCACCACATCCATGAATCTCCTCTTTGGTCTTCCTCTTTGCCTCGTGCCTGGCAGCTCTGTCTTGAGCATCCTTCTACCAATATATCCATTGTGCCTCCTCCACTATCCAAACCATCTCAATCTGGCCTGACTAACTTTCTCTCCCAAATGTCCGACCTGTGCTGTCCTTCTGATGTGCTCATTCCTAATCCTGTCAATCCTCCTCACTCCCAAAGAGAATCTCAACTTTAACTCTGTCACCTCCAGTTCTGCCCCCTCTCTTTTGGCCAGTGCCACCGTCTCCAAACCAAACAATATTCAAATCAAATCAAATCAAATATTATTTGTATAGCCCAAAATCACAATTTACACATTATCTCACTGGGCTTTGACAAACTGTACAGATGTGACATCCTCTGCCCTTAGACCCTTGAACCGGGTGAGGGAAAACTTACAGGGGAAATGAGAAACCTCAGCAAGAACCACAGAGGAGGGATCCTTCTTCCTATGATGGACAGACATGCAATAGATGTCACTTGTACAGAACACAACAACATTATAATGACAGTTTACTTAGAATGTATAAAACATCCATGAGTCCCAGAGTCTGTGGATTCTATAAATCCAGGGATATGTGAAGTGTAGTGATCCAGAAGCAGGTGTAGTCTATTGATCCAGAAGCCATTGTGATCTGTGGATCCCGGTTGGCACTTGGGAATCCAGCCTAGGATCCAAGTCACGGGATCTCCTGTCCTAATGTGGCCAGGAGGCATCAGGCAGGACCACAGCAGCAGCTCCCACTGCGACCTAGAAAGACCTGCAGGATGATAAAGCACAACAACTCCGGGGAAGAAGTAAAGTTAGTGTAAGGATATGGACATTTAGAGGAGCAGAGAAGGAGTCCGAGTCAGAGGGGGGAGAGTTCCCCCAGCAACCTAAGCCTATAGCAGCATAACTAAGGGCTAGATAGGCCAGCCCTAAATATAAGCTTATATCAAAAAGGAATGTTTTAAGCCTACTCTTAAAATCAGAGAGTGTGTCTGCCTCCCGTACCAAGACTGGAAGATAGTTCCACAGGTTGATAGCGGAAAGCTCTGCCTCCCATTCTCCCAATCCCTTCAGATTCTTGAGATCACCAATAACCCTGCATCCTGGGAGCGTAACGTTCTGGATGGGCGATAGGGTACTATGAGCTCTTTAAGATAAGATGGTGACTGACCATGAATAGCTTTGTAGGTGAGGACAAGGATTTTAAATTCTATTCTGAATTTAACTGGGAGCCAGTGCAGAGAAGCCAGTTTGGGGGAAATATGGTCTCTGATATTAGTTCTAGTCAGTACACGCGCTGCTGCATTTTGGATTAACTGAAGAGTTTTTAAAATCTTATTAGGGCAACCTGAAAATAAAGAATTACAGTAATCCAGCCTGGAAGTAACAAATGCGTGAGCTAGTTTTTCTGCATCTTGTTGAGACAGGATGTGCCGGACAGACTCGAAAAGTAGAAAGTTCAATTCCTCCTGATGACCATCATTAAACACTATTGTCCCTGGGGACATTTGGTGTGTAACCTTACACATCAATCTACCATCTAGTGCTGATGTACACAGAGGTTGAGAAAGTTTTACCTGGGACAACTGAAGTCTCTTAGCAACTTGGACATCCATCAAATTAGTGTCTGCTCCGGAGTCTACTAATGCCTGGAGAGCTAGGGAATCAGAACTCGATTGGAGCTTTACTTTGGTGAGAGGTCTCTGATACCTGCCAGGTATTTTGGTTCGACTCACCAAAGGCAGCGTTAGGTATTGGGGACCTAACCAGGAAGGAGGCGAGGAAGTGTCCCAACTGGGCGCAGTAAATGCATTTTCCTTCCTTCATTCTCTGCTGCTGTTCCGATGGAGTGCGGCGGGTCCGGCCGATTTGCATCGGTTATGGTAGTTCACCAGATGGCTCAGGTCTATCAAATAATTAGTCGGAAGGAGCAGGGGAAAAAACTTGCTGGTGGGGATCTCGAGAAAAAACTTGTTGCTGGGAAACGGGAGCAAACCGAAATAACCCTGCCGAGGCTTCTGACGTTCACGCAGTCTCTTATCTATTTTAGAGGCCAAATTAATCATTGCCTCAAGATTGGCTGGCAGATCGATTGGAGCCAAATAGTCCTTGAGAGAGTCCGTTAAGCCTTTCAGGAATGCATCTTTCAGCGCGGGTTGATTCCAACCGCTGTCAGCGGCTATGGTGCAGAACTCAACAGCGTATTCAATTACTGAACGTTTGCCTTGTCTCAATGATACCAACGCTTTGGCTGCTTCTCTGCCCAGGGACGTGGACTGGAATATTTGCGTGAAGATTTTGCTAAATTTTGGCAAGGAATTACACACGGCTGATCGGCGGCTCCACTCAGCCATAGCCCAAGACCTCGCTCGACCTGTTAAATGAGAAAATATGAACGCAATCTTGGCTCGGTCTGAAGAAAAAGAGGCTGCATTAAATTCAAAATGTAGCTTGCACTGGGAAATAAAGGGACGACAATCCCCACACTCTCCAGAGAAACGTTCAGGGCTAGAAAGATGGAGAGCTTGCAAACTCAAGAGATCAGGACAAGAGATTCAGCCACCGCTTCTGCTCCCTCGGGGGACACAAGCAATTGATCGATGATAAACTTTAATTGAGCCGAAAAAGTCGCGTACGCCGACTCGTTGCGGTTCGCGGTTTTTTCAACCAATTTTTGCCGGACTAAATCTAGTTGTTCCTCTAGCCGGTGGATACGTGCGCCTTGCGCCTTCAGGGCTGAACAAACTGGGTCTGACTCTGCTGGATCCCTATCTGGCCAGATTGTACTGTCGGGTACCAGGTCTGGGGGATTCAAAATGCAGAGACACAGGGAGCGTTCTAAATCATTTGTCATTTTATTTACAATAGTCAAAATCAGGAATTCAAATGATGCGACGGTACAGATTAGGATAAGGCAAACTCTATAATTGTAACACGGAATATAGATCGGACACAAAGAGACTCACAAGGATTGAATGCTGGAATGCTCGCTGTGTAGACAAGACAATCTGGCAAAGGAGGAAGGGAACACGGGGGTTAAATACACAAGGGAGAGGTAGAAAATTGGACACAGGTGGGACGCATTAGGGAGCGGGAATAATCAGACACACCTGGGGGACAACACTTGACAGGACATGGGGAGTAAGACACAGACAGAACTTCAAAGTAAAACAGGAAACAACTGTTTTACCCTAACACACAGACACTTGGCACTAGTAGACACCAAGACGTTCCCAAGCCTGCCGAGAGATATAATCCCTCCAGCGTGTCCTTGGTCTGCCCCGGGGTCTCCTCCTGGATGGGCATGCCCGAAACACCTCCCCAGGGAGACGTCCAGGAGGCATCCTGACCAGATGCCCGAACCACGTCAACTGGCTCCTCTCAACGCGGAGGAGCAGCGGCTCTACTCTGAGCTCCTCCCGGATGTCCAAGCTCCTCACCCTATCTCTAAGGCTGAGCCCAGCTGACCTGCGAAGGAAGCTCATTTTGGCCGCTTGTATTCGCAATCTCATTCTTTCGGTCACTACCCAGAGCTCATGACCATAGGTGAGAGTTGGGACGTAGATTGACCTGTAAATTGAAAGCTTTGCCTTCTGGATCAGCTCTCCATTCACCACAACAGACCGCTTCAGCGTCCGCATCACTGCCGACGCTGCTCCAATCTGTCTGTCAATCTCCCGCTCCATTTTCCCCTCACTCGTGAACAAGACCCCTAGATACTTGAAGTCCTCCACTTGGGGAAGTGACTCTCCCCCGACCCGGAGTGGGCGATTCACCCTTTTCCGGCTGAGAACGATGGCCTCAGATTTAGAGCTGCTGATCCTCATCCCCGCCACTTCACACTTGGCTGTAAACCGTCCCAGTACAAGCTGGAGGTCACTGTTCGATGAGGCCAACAGGACCACATCATCTGCAAATAGCAGAGATGGAATGTGGAGGCCACCAAACTTGACTCCCTCCGCCGCTTGACTGCGCCTCGAAATTCTGTTCATAAAAATTATGAACAGGACCGGTGACAAAGGGCAGCCCTGGCGGAGACCAACCCTGACTGAGAACGGGTCTGACTTATTGCCGGCAATGCAAACCAAGCTCTGGTTGTCACAATACAGAGATCGAATGGACTGTAACAAAAGGCCATCTACCCCATATTCCCGGAGCACCCCCCACAGGACACCTTGAGGGACACGGTTATAAGCCTTCTCCAGATCCACAAAACACATGTAGACTGTTTAGGCAAACTCCCATGCCCCCTCCAGTACCCTAGCAAGGGTATAGAGCTAGTGCAGCATTCCACGACCAGGACGAAAACCACATTGCTACTTTTGAATCCACAGCTTGACTAACAGCCGGACACTTCTCTCCAGCACCCTGGAGTAGACCTTCCCAGAGAGGCTTAGGAGTTTGATCCCCTGGTAGTTGGAACACACCCTCTGGTGTTCTTTCTCGAATAAGGGAACCTCAATTCACCTGAATCTCATCCACCCCCAGTTTGCTGCCGCTGCGGAGTTGTTTGACAACCTCAGCCTCATCTCGATCCCAGTGATTAGAGAGCCAACCCCAGCGTCCTCCGGCTCTGTCTCCTCCTCAGAATGCATGTTGGTGATTGAGGACATCATCGTAGAATTCCTTCCACCGGCAAACTATACACTCAGTTGAGGTCAGCAACTGCCCTCCCACACTGAAGACCGTGTGTAGAGGGTTCCGCTTTCCCTTCCTGAGCTGTCGGACAGTTTGCTAGAATTTCTTCGGCGCCAACTGGAAGTCTTGTTCCATGGCCTCCTCAAACTCCTCCCACACCTGGGTTTTTGCCTCCGAGACCACCCGAACCACAGATTTCTTGGTCCGCCGGTAGCTGTCTGCTGCCTCGGGAGTCCCATAAGCCAGCCATGCCCTGTAGGTTTCCTTCTTCACCTTTATTTATGCAGTTCAACTCACTGGACTCAAATAATGCAATTTTCAGTAAGCCATCCAGTCATGCCAGAGATAATTATAGCAGATACACGGAAATCGCGTCAAAAGGAAACAGATCGTTCTCCATTAGGCAGAAAATTACAGTTTTAGAATGAACAGAGAGGACTATAGTGATCATTCCCTATGAATTAAAACTTGCGTGTACACATACATAGACACAAACTCAGATATTTGACAGTATAGTTAGAAAAATGATGAAAAGTATGTGACTTCATCAGTGATAATAAAAATTTGCACACAAACTACATCAATACTTCTACTCTGAAAAAAACATCATATCGGTTTCTCTCAATCGTTAAAGGACGGATTACCATTGTCTGGGTATTTGATTAATAACTATACACAGAGTCTCTCCAGCTGAATCATGACACTGTGGAACATTATCTCAGTGCTCCACTCAGTTCTGCTCTTTTTGTCATTAGTGTAAACCTTAAGTGATGATCCATGAGTCTGTGTTGTTTCTCCTTAAGGTAAGATTTTTTTTTTCTTTCTTTTTTTCAACAGGGTCAATTGCAAGGTGCTCCAATATTAAGTATCACTACTCTTTAGCTTCAGTACCCAAAAACCTCTCCTACAACATCACGAAGACAATAAGGCAGGACGAGTGGCACTCCCTCCGTAAGTCTTGAAATCTTGTTATTCATTCTTCGCAGGTAGTAAGGTACATCAAATAATTTCCACTGTTATCTTTGTTTTCCAGAATGGGTTCAGCATGTTGCTGGGAATGAAGGCTATTCATGAATCAAACTAACTTTTTTTTTTTTTTTTTTTGGCAATAATCATGTTAGTACATAAAAAATTATTTCAGGTTTCCGTATGAAGAAAACGATTAGAATCAGAATCAGAATCACAATCCTTTTTATTGTCATTGTACAAGTGTACAGCAATATTATAAAAGCAACCGAGTATGACAAAAACCATAAACGAAGAATAAAAGTACAAGCAACAATACTTAAATATGAAAATATAAAGTAAATACAGTCAGTCTCTGTCGATTTTGCACATTGTCCTTGAGTGGTGTTGGTGTGTGTGTGTGTGTGTGTGTGTGTGTGGGTGTGTGTGTGTGTGTGTGGGAGGGGGTGGCGGGGGTGGCAATGTCAGTGTCTGCTTCTGTTTAGTGTAGTGATGGCTTGTGAGAAGAAGCTATTTCTGAGTCTGTTTGTCCTGATTTTGATGGACCTGTACCACCTGCCAGAGGGTAACGAGTCAAACAGGTGGTGTGCAGAATGGGTGCTGTCTCTTGTGATTGCCTCAGCTCTGTTGAGGCAGCTGGATGAATATAAGACTTTAAGGGAGGGGAGGGGTCAGCCAATGATCTTCTGTGCTGTCTTGACCACTCTCTGCTAGAGTCTCTCCCTATCTGCCTCGGTGCAGTGGGTGAACCACACCGTGATGCAGTAGGTCAGGATGACCTCGATGGTAGAGCGGTAGAAGGTCACCAGCAGCTTCTCACAGATATTATTTTTTCTGAGCATTCTCAGGAAATGCAGACGCTGCTGTGTCTTCTTGATGACAGCTGAGGTGTTTGCAGACCAGGATAGGTTAGCAGAGATTACGGTGCCCAGGGAGGTGAATGTGTGGATCCTCTCCACGCAGTCACCATGTATGAAGAGGGGGGATGGATCTGCCCTGTGTTTCCTGAAGACCACGATGATTTCTTTGGTCTTTGTGGTGTTCAGAGACATGGTGATTGCTGAGCACCACTCAGACAGTTTCAGGACCTCATCCCTGTAGGCAGACTCGTCCCTGTGATCAATCCCACCACTATCGTGTCGTCTGCAAACTTAATGATGGTGTTGCTGGAGTGGGCGGGTCTGCAGTCAGTAGTGTAGAAAGTGTAGAGCAGCGGGCTCAGCGCACACTCTTGTGGGGAGTCCGTGCTCAGTGTCCGGGTGGAAGAGAGGTGGGGGCTGAGTTTGACTGTCTGGGGTCGGTTCGTGAGGAAGTCCTTAATCCAGGAGCAGGTGTGTGGGGGGAGTCCCAGGTCAGAGAGTTTGCTGACCAGGATGTCAGGGATGATAGTATTGAATACTGAGCTATAGTCAATGAAGAGCATCCTGACATAGCTCTCCCAGTGTTCCAGGTGGCTGAGCGCAGTGTGAAGTGTCGATCTGTTCGCTCTGTAAGTGAAGTGGTGAGGGTCGAAGGAGGGAGGGAGGGAGGGAGGGAGGCAAGTCTTGATATGATTTAGGACCAGCCGTTCCAGGTATTTGGTGATGATGGGTGTGAGTGCAACTGGGCGGTAGTCCTTGTGGCTAACGGTGGGTGTTTTTTTTAGGTATTGGGATGATGGTGGCAGACTTCAGGCAAGACGGGATGGTGGACTGTGTCAGGGAGAGGTTGAAAATTGTAAAATAACTGAGCACTTTCCCAGGTACACAATATAGTCCAGAAGCTTTCCCGGGGTTAACCCTGCTTAGCATCTGTTCCACTTCTTGTGCCTGCACGGTCAGTTGTTGGGAGCTGGAAGCTGGATGGGGCTGGGATGGTGTGGTCACAGACTGTTGGCTAAGGGTCTCAAAGTTCTCAAAGCGTGCGAAGGAGTTCAGCTCCTCCAGTAGTGCGATGCTCGAGTCAGTCCCCTGAAGTTGGTAATCTGCTGGATTCCCTGCCACGCCTGCCAAGGGTTGATGTTGGAGAGGTGGATTTCGATCTGCTGTCTGTGTTCTGCTTGAGCTTTCCTGATTCCTCCCTTCAGGTCAGTTCTGGCAGCACTGTACAGTTCTCTGTTTCCAGACCTGAAGGCTGTGTTGCAATTTTTTAGGAGTGTCTTGACCTGGCTGTTCATCCAGGGCTTCTGATTTGGAAACACTCAGATACATTTATCCACTGTTACATTCCCCATTTGATATAGGATAGCACAGCTTCCAAATGTACGGTCAGGTCCTGATGTCCAAAGACACTCCATTCAGTGTGTTGGAGACGATGTTGTAGTTGAGGACGCCCATCTTCAGGCCAGGTCGTGATGGTCTTGGTCACTGGAGTTGTGCTTCTTCACAGAGGTGTGTATGCAGGGGTGAGGAGCAGAGAGAGGTGGTCTGACTGGCCTAAATGTGGTAGTTGTCTGTATGCATGTTTTATGTTTTTGTAAACATGGTCTAAAGTGTTTTCCCCTCTAGTAGCACAACTTACATGTTGGTAGAATTTAGGCTAATGTTATATTTTGTGTAACATAACATTCATGTATGGAATCATGGTCAGTTTGGTGGTCAGTCCATCCATCTAGTTGTCTGTCCAAAAGTGACCAACTGTGCTCGAAGAGGCTGAATGCAACCTAGATTCTATAGGTCCAGTGTGTTTGATAACCTTGTGGTTTTAAGATAGTCAAAGCATCATGTGTTGCACTTACCCAATATCCCTATTGGAGGTCAGTGAGCACCTAATTCTTCTATTTCATAATGATCAGCCTAAGCCACACTAATTACAAAATTGGGATTTATGTATTCAGTAAATTTTGGACCTGTAGAGACACATAGTTGCTGGGGGCAACCAGTTCCTATAATATGTAATCTGTAACCTGTCATGTAACCAGTAATCCTATTAAATTACAGTATATCAGGATGGCTACAATCACTGTCGCAGGAACATAGAAGGTCTCTATCTACTTTAAGGATACCTGCCACTTATGAGATGTACCCCTATACATGTTGTAGCTCTGCTGTTTCCTGTGTGGCCACTGAGCTAAGGGGAAACACACTCTGACCTCAAACTGTCACTGTCTTAGTCAGACTAACCCCAGGACTGCTCTGCCTTCTGTTGTCTTCTGTCTTCCTGTCCTGTCCAACAAGAGAGAATCCAAATGATGGATTATCATTTTATAAGCCTCTACAACACCTAATCCTACCCCACTTGCATTATAGTACGAGGTTACAGTATATGTACTGTAACGTTTATTGTTAAGGTTAAGGTTAGACATACATGCTAAAATCACTGTTACGTGAGTACTGTTGAGGAATGCATTAATCTTGCAGCCACAATTCCTTTTTTTCCTTCCTGTCTAAATTGTGTAAATCAAATCTATCCATTAAACAGTTTTTGACATTACTTTCAAGCTATTCAATTACAGTTGACACCAGAAGATCATAGACTCCAAATAATCTCCAGCAGTAAGGCTTTTAGTATCAACCAAGGACAAAGACATTACATTTATTGGCCTAAATGAGGGAGCTGCTGCAAAAAAAGCACACACACAAAAAAAGTTAATTAAGTTACTGCCATTTTTCACCATGGCTCATGTTGGGGCACAGGGCACAACAAATAGATTACATTTTGGCTATAAATAATAATGAATAACTTTCAAAAATACTTATTAATAATATGTTCAATCAACCAATGAAGTTTAATTTAGCCCAAAATCTCTCTCAACAATTAGCCTCTGAGGGCTTAACATTTTACCATAACAACACACTCTACCCATAGACCCTCGAACTGGGTAAGGAAAAACTCCAAAAACCCTAGACATGGAAAAAGGAAAAGCGTCAGGAAGGACCACAGAGAAAGGATGCCTCTCCCTGGGACAGGTAGATGTGCAATAGATGTCACAAGTACACAGCACAAAAATATGACACGCATTACAGTCTATGGACACCAAAACATGAGAACTGAGTCCAGAAGCATTTTATTAAAGAGCAGAGTCCTGGAACCAGATGGCGATCAAGGTCAGGATTCCAGGCCACTCTGTCTTTTGCTGGGTAGGATAGGTGAAGTCGATCACGATCCAAACACAAGTTCACATCTCCAACGGATAGCAGGTCACTAGCAGAACTGTCACGCCCACATCACCAATTAGCTGAGAGATGATAAGGCAGAGGGACTCCGGGGAGAAACTCCCTGGGGTGAAGTTAGTAACCCAAATACTGGGACATGACAGAGTAGACAGTAGAACAAGTTGTGAGAGAACAAGGTAGAGAAATAGAGGGGCTCAGTGGGTTGGTAAATCCCCTAGCTGTCTCAACCTATAGTGGCATAACTATTAGCCGGCCTGTGCTAGCCCTAACTTCAAGCTTTATCAAAAAGGAAGGTTTTAAGCCTTCTCTTAAACACAGAGAGGGTGTGTGCCCCAGGGACTTGAACTGGGAGTTGGTTCCAGAGAATAGGGGCCTGATAGCTAAAGGGTCTGCCTCCCAGATTACTTTTACAGATCCTAGGAACTATCAGTAAGCCTGCATTTTGGGAGCACAGTGTTCTAATTATTTATTACTATAAATTCTTTAAGATACAAAGGTGCCTGACCATTGAGAACTTTGTAGGAGAGAAAGAGAACTCTGTTCTGGATTTCAGTGGAAGCCAAAGCAGAGAAGCTAGAACAGGAGAAATATGATCTCTTTTTTATGTGTTCCGGTGAATACATGAGCAGCAGCATTTTGAATTGATTGGAGGTTCTTTAGTGACTTGGTAGTACAAGCCAATAATAAGGATTTACAGTAGTCAAGCCTTGAAGTGACAAAGGCATGGACAAATATTTCTGCATCACTTTGATATAGAAATAATCTGATTTTTGTATTTTTGCAAAAGGAAAAAAGGCAAATCAAGAGATTTGTTTTATGCGGGAGTCAAAGGACAGATCCTGATCAAACACAACTCCCAGATTTCTTACAGTGCTGTTAAAGATTAAGGGGATGTTGTCCAGAGTTACTATGTCATTCAGTGATTTATTTCTGAGGTGTTTAGTACCAAGGACAAGAGAGTAGAAGAGTCATTTTTAACATTAACAAAATGAGTTCTGTCAGATAAATAAGACTTAAACCAATTTAATACTGCTTCCTTAATGGCAATTAAGTTGTCTAATCTCTTTATTAGGATCTGATGGTCGATATTGTCAAGCGGCACACTAAGATCCAACAGAAAGATTATAGATAGAAGTCCCTTTATCTGATGCAATTAAAAGGTCATTTGTAAGGTAAAGTATCTAATTAGATTACCTTGGTGCGCCACCCTTAAAGCAGGGAAAAGATTCAATGAATTCAATGAATAAGTCTCATAAAATCTACTAAACTGTGAATTAATAATTAACTCAATAATTACAACCAAAATTACCTCATCAACAGCTAGTTGAATGCTTTGGAGCTCTTGACAGTATAGAGGTTGGCAAAATTCACTCTTGTGCAACATTAAACACACAACATGTTTATCCAAAAGTATTTAGTCAAGTATGAACAAGAAAGAAACACACAAACCCTTACTTAGGATGTAAACTATTATATACATTTATATACAAGTATGTGCGCACGCGTGTGTGTGAGTGAGTGAGTGAGTGAGTGAGTGAGAGAGAGAGAGAGAGAGTGAGAGCGAGAGAGAGAATCAAAATGGCTGCTGAGACCAGTAGACAAAGACAACATAACTGACAGCTGTGTGAGGGTCAGACCACATGTTTCTTTCTTAGAGGGGGCTCAGACCATTTGCTGGATGAGATGTGTTAAAATAGCATAGTGTATGTGAGAGGATGCATTACCAGGTTAGAAAGAAGATGAGTAGTTATATTCAAGACCCTGAGTCTATATGAAGCTAACTAACCTAAACTTGGAAGTTTGGCTAACCCACCTATCTATAACTTGACTACAGTCACAACAGCACATTACAACAATGCAACATTCAACATACAAATACTTTGAGCAATTTGAATCAGTTGCTGTTCTTGCTTAGCCATGCTATGTTTAACAAACACTGACAATGTTCAATGTTTGGGTGGTTATTGTTTTATTTCTGTTCCTTCAGTCTCTCTTGTAAACCTAATGAGAACTGAAAAATGTTTGTCCACAGAAAAGTATTTACGTGCCAATGGTATTACTTTAGTATTTTCACTACAATGTAATAGCATCATGCTGGGAAAGGGACAAAACATTCAGGCCGACATTTGATTGTCGGCCTGAATGTCTTGTTTACATCACATTTGATTTGAACTGTGAACTGTGAACTGATAAAAAAGACCCTTGATTACACTCATCCTAAATCTGATTACAGCTGCTCCTCTTTTTGGGTTTTTTTTTTTAATGCATTTCAGGATTAGTCTATTCCAGAGGGTGCAAATAACAATCTTAAGCTGTTTGGTTAAAAACAACAATTGTCCTTACCAAACATTCCAACTGACAGCTTTCTCATAGTGCAGCTTAGGGATTCGGTTACAGTACTTCAAAGGGAAGCATAAATTGTTAGCTGGGGAGAGCTGTCAGTGAGTGACAGTGTATAATCCCAGAAAGTTAGGTAAGGTTGTGGCTGGGGCTAATTGTTCAGCAGACAGTCATTCCCACATACTGATGTGGCTGCTGCCATTGGTAGATTATGCAGTGAACATGCCTGGATGAAAATGTGAGGGAATTATTTCATTAAGGAGCATCAAGTCACTGCTGGTTAAAACTGTGTAGGGTTGCTGCTTTCTTTCTGTTACTTGTATACTTTAAGTAGAACCTTCATCAGCAAGCCCATCTGTGACACTGATGCACCTACAAACACAGTGTGTTCTAATTGTCATATAGGTTTGGTCCTTTTAATGATGTGGAAGACTACAATGGGATGCCTGCCAGAGCTCAGGAGTACTGTGTATTTTCTTGTTATACATGGTGAAACAGTAAAATATTGGATGGACTTGCAAGGATTTAACATGTCAAATATGAACGTGGATCCTATTTTTTTTTGTGTTGGGCAGTAAAAATGATATACTACTCACCGCATTTCTTTTTTACATGAATTAATAGCTTAGCTCTTTTATCCTCCTTCTTACTGAGTTCAGAAATAAAACTAGAACTAGCTAAGAAAGTGAAGCCGCTGCCGTATGTGTAGCGGACAGATTCCTAATTCAATTCAAATGCAAATCAACTGGCTCTTTATCTGCTTGAAATTTGGCTCGTGACTGCTTTTGATCACAACTCGTTAGGGAAAGGCAAAAAACATAAAGTGTTATTAGCTAAAAGCAGTTATTTATTACCTAAGAGCCAAAATCAAAGAAATGTAATTAAAAACAAGACTTCTGCCTCAAAGCATCCCCAAACCTAGTAGATTGCTGAACAAATGCAAATGCTACCAGTAATTTTAAAAACTAAACCTGAACCAGTCTGGTGCAGTTCTGCAATTGCCTCTTAAAATTCTACAAGCTGCAATCTACTATCTAACAATTAACACAGCTGAAGTTTTAGTAGAAATTCAAAAAAACACAACACACTGATAAATAGATTGTGGGTCAGTCACTTGCAGCTGTTTAGAAGGCTCCATTGTTTCTTGCTCATTGGTAAAATCAGATGGGATGTCCCCCCAATAAAGCGTCAGGGAACAGTGGCTAGGTAGGAGGCAGTGTTTGGGCAGCTGGGAGCACCAATCACAGGTCAGGGAACACACACGAATCAGGACTGTGCAGCTGCAGGCATGGACGTTTGCATGATTACATGCAATTGCAATAGTGAGAAAGAAATAGTAGACAATAAAAACATTGCGCATTAGTCACACGTTAGATTCAGAAGTTGGCTCCCATAGGAGCCAACTTCTGAAGAACCCTTTAAAGGACCAAAGTGATAATTAAAGACCTTGGCATCCTCTTTATTGCCCCATAACTACCCTTTTTGAAACCCACTCAGTGTCTTCCCATTTTTTTTTTCCATTTCC
>KV751390.1:3489793-3530336 GCA_001698575.1 Mola mola
TGTAGTGGCCTGGTGTCCACGTTGAAGGACCTGAGCCTCCTCAGGAAGAACAGTCTGCTCTGTCCTTTCCTTTACAGGGCCTCGGTGTTGCTTGACCAGTCCAGTTTGTTATTTAGGTGCACCCCAAGGAACTTGTAGGTGTCCACCATATCCAACCCCTCCCCGTTTATGAAAACAGGTGTTGGGTGTCTCTTCCGAGTAGTGTGTTAAAGTCAGGATACTCTTCATTAGCAGATCCAAGATGGCGACGTGCCAGCGGCAGCCTGTTGCAGCAGCTCCCGGTTTTGTTGTGATTTTAGCTGTGTCTTTTGTGTTGTTTTTCTTCATGCCTTTTGCACTTCACGCTGTTCCTGGAATACAACAAACCCCAGGTTGCGCTTCAACGTTTTTCACCGTATTTTCCGGCACCCATGTCGCCACTCACAACACGGGGCCAGAGCCAAGGTACTGAGCCGGCTCTACTTCCTCAGGAGGCTTAGTTCCTTCAATGTATGCAACCGGATGCTCCTGATGTTTTATCAGTCTGGTGTGGCGAGCACCATCTTCTTTGCTGTGCTGGCGCACAGGCATCAAGGCAAAGGATGCCAACAGACTGAATAAACTGATCAGAAAAACAGGTTCTCTGTACTTATCCTCCTTGTCGTCTGTAATGCAGCCAACAATGGAGGAGTCATCAGAGAACTTCTGCAGGTGGCATATCCCAGAGTTGAAGCAGAAGGCAGAGGTGTAGAGGGTGAACAAGAACGGCGACAGTATTGTTCCCTGGGGTGTTCCAGTGCTGCTTGTCACCACGTCTGACAAGCAGCCTTGCAGCCTCACATACTGTGGCCTGTCTGTGAGGTAGTCTGTTATCCACGCCACCAGGTCCTGGTCCACCTGCATCACAGAGTGCTTCTCAGCCAGATGGACTGGCTGTATGGTGTCAAAGGCACTGGATAAGTCAAAGAACATGACCCTCACTGTGCTTTGCGGCCTATCCAGGTGCGTATAAGCTCTGTGAAGCAAATGAATGATGGCATCCTCCATGCCGATGCCAGCCTGATAAGCAAACTGCAGTGGGTCCAGGCAGCGAACCAGGGGCCTGAAGTGTTGCAGGACCAGTCTCTCCAAGGTTTTCATGACGTGAGACTTTAGAGCCACAGGCCTGAAGTCATTTAGAGCACTGGGACGTCCCTTTTTGGGCACCGGGACTATACAGGATGCCTTCCAGATCGTGGGCACACTTTTCAGCCTCAGGGAGAGGTCAAAAAGATGTGTGAAGACCCCTGCCAACTGCTCCGCACACACCCTGAGCACCTGTGGGTTGATGTCGTCTGGTCCCCTGGCCTTATTTGTCCCGGTCCTGGTGAACTGCCGTCTCACCTGGCTGGTCTTGATGGTAATTGGAGGTGTGGAGGAGGGGTGACTGTCCCCCCTGCTGGGTGTCAGACTGCCGCCCCTGCTGGTAAGGGAAGTGGGGGAGGGAGACTGTTCTGTTTGGGAGGAAGTGAAGTGGCTGCCAAGCCTTGGGGTGTCAGAGGGGGTGGAGGTGGGGCTGGTCTGTGCTGGTGAGTCAAATTTGTTAAAAAACAGGTTTAGCTCGTTCACACGTTCCCTAGTCCCCTCCACCGCTCCTGTGGCTCTTTTCATGCCAGTAATGTTCCTAGCCCCCGCCCAAACCTCCCTAGCATTGCCCTGCTGTAGCATTCCCTCAATCCTGTTCTTATAAGAGTCTTTGGCCCTCCGCAGTTCCCTCCTCAGCTCTCTCTGGATTTCTTTTTGGGCAATCCCATTGTCCCCAGCCATGAAAGCCTTCTTCTTCCTGTTCAACAGGAGCTTGATGTCCCTGTTAATCCATGTTTTGTTGTTGGAGAAGCAGCGAAACGTCCTGGTGGGAACAGCATTCTCTTCACAAAACCCTCATTGTCATCACCAAAGTCCTCCTGAAACATCACCCAGTCAAGAGGGCTGTCTCCGAACAAAAGGCTTGTATGTAGGAGTCAGCTGTATCAGGCAGTGGTCTGATTTGCCTAGAGGGGGGAGGGCTGTGGCACTGTATGCCTCCTTAACGTTGGCATATAGTAAGTCCAAGGTCTTGTCCCCTCTGGTGCTGCAGGTCATATGCTGGGTAAAGTTAGTCAGTGTCTTTGAGATATCAACATGGTTAAAATTTTATTAATATTATGAGGAAAGTGTCGGGGTGCCGCATCAGCAGGTCTGCGACGGTTGAGTGAATGATGTCACAAACGCGCGCCGCCACTGCCGACGGTGGAGTGTAAACAGTGACGATGATGGCAGCTGAAAATTCCCGGGGCAGATAGTATTCAAGCCCACAGCCAACAGTTCAACGTTAGGGGTGCATGTTATCACCTTTGTGGTTACAAGTCCCAGGTTACACCATTTGTCGTTAACAAAGACAGCGAGCCCACTACTCAACTTCTTACCGCTCTGTTTGTCTCTGTCTGCCCGAACTAGCGAGAAGCCTGCGAGCTCCACTGCACAGTCTGGTGTCTTCCCGTTCAACCATGTCTCCGTCAGGCATAACACACTGCTCTCCCGGTACTCACGTTGTCTGCTGATGAGGGCAGAGAGTTCATCCATTTTGTTTGAAAGTGAGCGTACATTCCCAATGATGATCGAGGGAAGAAAGGGTTTGTATGTCCTCCTCTCCGTCTTCTTGTTCTTACCAGGACTCCGGCTCGGGTTCCTCGTCTCTTTCTCCTCAGCTCCCTCGGAATCTCCTTCGGACATGCCGCGGGTCGTTCCCAGTGCTGGAGGAGCTCCTCGCACGAGTAAACAACCGTCCATTGTTTGGTGATCGCTTTGTCCGTTGTCCTGCACATTGTAACTTCGACTGTTTGTTGAGCGCTAATTAAACTTGAAACTGAAACTGAAACTAACTGCCTGTGTTGAAAAGTACTCTCCCAAAAAGAGCCAGGGTAAGAAAATAAATTAATAATTATAATATTTTTAAAGATTTTTTATAATTTTTCATAATTACAATGCCTGTACTATATTTTCTGTGTAGAGGAGAATCTGAGAATGCAAATTGCTAACTAACATGCAATCTTTGAGCAGTTAAAGACAGAACATGTAATTTTCTGTCTCTCTGACTGAGAAAATAGCCTTTTTTCACAGACTCCAAAAGCCTTTTCCCTCCTCTGAAATAAAATTTTAATGTGCCATAGTTCCCACATCATAGAGTGTAATTAAAAATGACCAAACTGAACAATGGAACCCATTAAGCAATAGAAAAAAGGCAGACAGATGGAAACCTTGTAGTATGTTGATGCAGGAAACAAATGAGACAGTTAATATCCACAGTTATTTGCAGTGCAGCATCAGTAATCAGGAAGATTCAATGTGAGCATTTGTCTTTGAAGGCAGTAGTTGTTCGGTGCCACTTATTCTCGGGCACAGTTAGGATGTTTATTATTCTACTGAACATTTCAGTGTTTCAATTTATGTCCAGTTTCCCTGTTCCTTACAGAATGGCACCAGCACCCATAATGTAAATGTGGCGACAGAACAATGACTGGTGCATTAACTGGCCTTTTACAGTAATTTTAGCAGATCTGTAGCAACATAATGTAATGTGATGTAAGGAACAGGAATACATAACAATTTTACAGAGAACGTCAAAGCCCGTTTCTTTATTTGCTTTTAGCATAGAGTGCAGTCTGCTTAATAGTTTCACTTCACTTCACCCTCTATAATAACTACATAGGTGTAGCTTCCATTCATTCCTCCCTTTCTGTGTTTTATAAAGTTCTTTATCATTACAGAGCATCTGTCCCTAGCTCCCAAAACTCGTCAGTATCTGATATGTGTTCAACCGGTCAAGAGTCACACAATCTTTTCAAACCCATTGATCTTTTCAGATAAAAAGATTATAAATGCAGTAAATCTAGTATAGATGGAATTTCCAGCATCAATTTATGAATATAATTAACAGTCTTGAATATTTATCTTGTCTGGCAAAGAACATTTAGGCCTATAACCAGTATTTTCCATAGTCACAAAAAATATTATTGATGCAATTTCAGCCTTATTTATTTAGTATTCTTGTCATAAATAATCAACATTCCACACAGGTGGATCCACAGTATAGAGTATGTCCATCACTTTTCAAAATTGTAGTCAGATGCAGGGGCATGGATGTCACCTGACAGCTCTCAGCTCCAGCAAGCACAAGGTCTGTGGTGCCTGTCTCGATTCTGACTGCTGCAGGGAGCTACCTGGCATCCAAAGACCAAGACAGACAGGCAGGCGGCTGCAGACATACATAAAACTATGCGTCAGTATTTAAACACATCTCTCTATGACATATTCACATAAAACCTGAAAATATTCAATCACCCTTGAACAGAAAAATTTGCAACAGGTTAGTTGTGTTCGAGCCAGTCATCATAGGACCTGCTGTTATCTTAGACAGTCAGACTGAAGCAGCAGCTCCTTTTACTCGTTTATGTCTTACACTGTTAGTGAAGGAGATGACAAACGCTCTGGAAAATAGTCTCATAGTGTCTTAGGCTTTATTCAGCCCTACCTACTAAATTTGACCAACCAACACTTGCAGTATATACAGTACAGAACACTGCTTTTCATACATATACACAATATAAAAGTGTGACATAGATTTATTTTTCAGTGTGTCATTTCAGGATGAACCTTTACAGGATTTGGAAATTGAAGACAAACAAACAAACATGTTCTTAATGACATGTCAAGTGCCAACTAAATCACAGATTTGAGAGTGAATTCAGTGATGAAATACACATAGACATAATGAATTTTCACAATCAGCAACTTTCTGACTCCGTTCTCTTGTGTTTCATGGGGAGCAACAATGTTACTTTTTGCCGTCCTGTATTTTAATAATAATCTTCACAGCTCTCCATCATAAAAATAACTTTTTCATGATGAATGAAAAGGCAGCACGTGATCATTTAATTGCAGCAGTTGAAATGGACTCGACAGCCAATCGGAAGCATAAAACCATCTACAATGGTCGACAGTGGCTTAGCCTTCAACACTCCTTTAGTGTGAGGATGATACACTGTGAAAAAGTCAATATTATGTGGTCCCTACCAGGTTATGTTTGCAGCATGAGTTACCGTGGTGATCTAGCCATGTTAAAAGAGACCCACCTTCATTACACTGACGACCCTGGCTTTCTACTCAACATACTTAGTGCTAAGACACTAATCTCGCTTCTATTACACCCCTGGGGTTGCATGCCATAAAAAGACTAGTGATAAAGGAATAAATCACTTTCTTACTGGAAACAATCCAAAAATGACTATTTTGTAATAATAATAATTTCACTTTACAAAACATTTTTTAAAACAGTAGTTAATGCTTCACAAAATAACAATAAAATGCATTAAAAAACAAAACAATATAGGGAAAACACAAGAGAATGCCATGCCTTTGCTGAAAGAAATATTCTGTATTGTATGGAATCACTGAAAACCATACAGATCCATACTTTATGGAATACTGTATGGATCTGGTCATTTCTCATCTTTACTAACAACAGTATTTTATGGTATTTATGTTCTCTGGTATTAATGTTGCCCTTTTAACATAATTCCAAGGGTCCAGCCTCAACCCTGCACTGTCCCAGCTGTCATGTGTCTCATGTCTTATACAGTAGAATATGTTTACAGTTGGCATCACATTTCTTCCAAATGTGGCAGCTTGTAAAGTAATCTTGTTGTAACATTTTTTTTTGTCATTTATTTAGCATAGTGACACAAAACGAGGCTGCTACACTCCTGATAATGTCCAATAATGAGGATACAGGATCGAAAGCCTACAAAAAAAACTACACCAAGTTCAAAGGACATGTCATTATGGTTTTTGTGCTCCTGCAAGCCTCTTTGAGCTAAACTTTTATCTGAATCAAAAACTATGTAGGACTATTTTAATTAATAATCTGATGACTATGCAGGTAGTCAGGTGTTGCTGCCAATATTTTACATGTTCTATTAATATGCAAATTAAAAAAAATCAATCCAACTACGAAATGGCATTTTATTATTGAGTCAACATAAATTCAAAATTCATTGTTAACTACAATGAATGTGACCCTGCTGACAAAGTGATTTTGCAAACAAGAAAACCTGTCAGAAAACACCCAAAGCAAGCGCTACAATCTTTTGGACTTATGTGGAACATTTACAAGCAACACAATTATAATGCCATTAATCAAATGAAGTAATTAGATTGACATGTGTTCTTAGCAATATGTTTTGTTATAATTGTTTGTTTATAGAAGAAGTACCTTGAGTGATCGGTCAAAAAAATGAATCTGATTCAGATTCAGAAGAACAGTATACTTCGAGGGCTTTTGCTCTGTATTCCTGCTTTTTAGTATTAAAACTCGTGGATATCCCCAGTAACCTTCGAGATCTTCTCCTGACCGAGAACATGCAGGCTGCAGACCAAGGAGAAATAAAATAATAGTTCATCATGACTGTCATGTCTCTCAGCTAGCTTTTAGCCTTTTAGTAAAACATATGAAGTGAGCTGAATTTATTCTTAACTCTCACTGGATCCATTGTGTTGAATGAATGGAAAGTTTGAGCTTCGGTGGAGCATGGGGTGCTCAACAAATTTCAACCTCTGGGTCATTCTGAAACAGCATGGTCTGTTGAGGTGCAGCCCACATAGAAACATTTTGTAATATGTTATATGTAGTATATAGATTATCGAAAGCAGAATAAAAGAAAAGTTCACATGAAAGACAGAGAGCATATGTGATGAATCATGAGTTGTACACTGACACTGACCACTGACAATCAGACAGTTTCCACCATCTGCACTCCTATGCCTCAATATAAAGGTCAGGGGTCACCACAGTTGCAGATTGTGAGTGACAGGCCTCCTGTCAAGGAGCACCACATGGGTTCCATCCTCATGCACAGACATCAGTATCTTATTGAGTCAGAAATAGCTTTAGGACAGCTAGTAAATATGGTTGATTTTTAAAATACTGTTTAATTTGGATGCATATTATATTTCCTTGAGTATCCATTTTTAAAGTCACTATGTGTTGCATTAATGTACTAGTAGTCAGGTATAATGTTCTGCAATCAGACTGGGACAGATATAGATATGGATAGAATAGAATAGAATAGATATGACTATTAATACGCTGGTGCCAAATATCAATATTTGTGTGTTCCTGATGCATATACTGTATATGCATCAGAAACACATATTACTATTCATCAGACATGTTATTATTATTATTCTAGGATTTTTGCCGCACCGCACCATCATCACTTAGAGTGTACATTAGACTCACAAGTATCGCAGTTTTGTATTTGAATTGCTCTGAAGCCCACAATTTTCATGTCACACGCATAATTTTTTAAGAAAACCGAGGAAATCATATTCTGGTTCTTCCAGTATTCATGCAGACAGACTTATAATTTTGCCTCAAGAAGGCCAAAAGTGATAGGAACACCAGCCAACTCTTTCATATTGACCCATTATAACTGAGGGCAAAAAATACTGAAGAAACAGTTACAGTTTTTTGTCATGTTTTTAACTTAGAGTTTGAACTCTACCTACACAAATTACATATCAATCTCTTCAGGACAATGTCAAGACTCTCACAGTATGGTCAGTTCGATGGTACAACCTTCAAGTTTTCTACACAGATAACTTTTCTGAGGGCTTCCCTGGACAGTTCTCTCAGTGTGTTGAACAGCAGAGTTGAGTCAAGTGTAAGTTACATTTGAGCAGTTGTTGTCAATTGGCTAATTTAAACCGAAATTACTCTCTTCTGATTGGTGGATTGCTAACAATAAAGATTTCAGTACTTGAGCACTTTTAACCCATCAGCTGTTTCAAATGAGAGTCAGAATTTAATGTCGCATTTGTGTGTTTGTTTGCATTGAGTGAGTGAGTGAGCAACAGACACAAACATACACACGCAACTGAATGAAGCTAAATGACGATAATGACTCAAGCTAATGACAGCTTACTGAAAGTAATGGGAGCTAACTTAAGATAATGGGAGCTAAATGAAGCAAATATGAGCTGAACTGAAGCTAAAGTCAGCTAAATCACGCTAACAGCAGCTAACTAAAGCTAATGGCACCTATCTGAACGAATGGGAGTTAATTTTAGCCAATGGCAGCTAATTTAATCTAATGGGAGATAAGTGAAGCCAATGGCAACTAACTTAAGGTAACGCCAACTAAATTAAGCTAATGGGTGATAATTTAAACTAATGGCAGCTGATTGACGATAATTGAAGATAAATGAAGCAAATCAGAGCTAAATGAAGCTACTGCCAGCTAAGTGCAGCTAATGGGATCCAACTCAATTTAGTGGCAGCTAACTGAAACTAACAGCAGCTAGCACAAGTTAGCAGCAGCTAGACAAAGACAGCTAATGAGGGGTAATTGCAAGTCAGGGACTGGGCCAAAGGACCTCAAACAGACATCGGGCACACATTCAAAATTTCTTGCGAGAAATTTTCTAGATCATTTAAAAAATACCACAATCTTAACAGATTTACCCACTACTATGACTGCCCGGCAACAATACTTCATGGCTTCCTGTGGCAGCCCTTGTTGCATGTCTTAGGTTAACTTAACTTAGTTTAAGTTACCTACCATAACTGGCAGTAGAAGGAGTTGCTGGTGGAATAATGGCAGTGGTGTAAAAAAGTAAAGTTAAAAGATAGACTAGACACTTTCAAGTCTGAAGTCTGTAAACAAAATGGCTTTTATAACCTCAGTGATAAATGGTAAATGTTTATATTGCATCTTTTAAGACTACTTAAAATTAATCCGTAAAGCTCCTTAAAAAAATTGTCACAATCACCTATTCAAACGCATTCATGCATAGCTGAAAGTGTAGTATCATCTAAGAGTTGAATTAGGAAACCATTGACACACATTCATATACTGATGGTGCAGCATCAGGAGGAATTTGGGGTTCAGTGAAATAAAGACTGTAACAGTAAAGACTATGTGATATGCAACAATTGTTTTGTAAAAGTACAACACCATGTACATGCAAAGTCATCTCACAGGACGCTACTGGATCTCATTGTTGAAAAATGCTAACATTGTAAGCCACCCATTGATGAAGTTTGCAAGTATTATAATGTCCATCTCTGTGTTTACAGTATTTGCATGTACTTTTGTCCATATAGAGTGAACATGAATGCTACAAACACTGAAACCAAGGTGTGAAATACTTGTTGTAGTTGCAGAACTCTTCTGCACAGATTGTGGCTCTTTTACATCGATGGTACGTGAAGACACTGACAAATTTCAATCAGTTTCAAGAAACACCATCTGTGCAGATGGACACGTCATCAGTGGAGAAGCCAGGGTCATCAGGTGTTTCAGGTCTTTGATCTTCAGACAACCTTACCTATGTGACCCAGCCGGGGATGATCAGACCCCAGCTTGTGTCCAAGCACCATGCTACACCATGGATCACATTTCTTGATCCACAACCACCGGGAAGCTCTCTCTGCAGCTTTGCTAATGTGGCTCTCCTGCAACTCTAGTGCCAAGGAGCCTGAGTGTGTGGTGCAAAGACTGTCCTGGGAATCCCTTGCAGCCCGCCTCAATGGGTTCGCAATGGGTTTTCCACCCATTCCCTCTACAGACTTAAACGAGCTCCTGATATTTGGCCTTCTTGTGCTTGTGTGCCTCCTCAATCCAGTCTTCCTAGGGGACTGTGAGTTCCAAGAGCACCACTTGCTTGGATGAAACAGATGTTAAGACCAAAACCGGCCTGAGTGTTGTTGTGGCGATGCACTCCAGGAACTTCAGCTGTTTCCCCAGGTCCACCTGCAAGAGCCAGTGACAAGCCGAGGCTAGCACACCTGTTGACGTCTTCAGCTAGTCGCAGGCAAAATTGCACCTTACTGGAAGCTGGTGTTTGGCCTGCTGGATCCCTGTATAGATGGCATCAGCTACTGCTTTCAAGACCTGGTTGTGGCACCATGTCTACCTCCACTCTCCCAGGGCTTTGGGGCAGCAGGTCAAAATGTGCTCCAGAGAACGTCCTGTCTGACACAGTGGGCATACTGTGTTTCTACAGGACCCAAACTATGCAGGTTGGATGGGCTTGGCAGGACATCGTACACCGACTTGATCAGAAATCGGAGTCTTGCTGGTTCCCAGAGATCTGTCAAAGCCATCTCCAAGAACGCTACTTGTATCTCATAGTTGAAAAATGCTAACATTGTAAGTCAACCTGTAGTGATGGGGCTGCCAATATATTGTTTTTACAGTATTTGCACGTACTTCTGTCGATACAGTGTGGTCGAAAATGAATGCTGCAAACACTGGACCCAAGGTGTAAAAATATCAATCAATTAATCAAGTTTAATTTGTATAGTCCAAAATCACAATTGGAAAACATTTTCAGGGCAGACAAACATCACAAGTTTGAAGGAAACACCATCTGTTCAGATGGGTAGCTTGGACACATCATCAGTGAAGAACCCAGGGTCATCACAATAAGGATGTGTCCACATAGCCATCTGTTTAACATCCATACTTTCACTTCTAACTGCACCAGTTGAACGTGATTTAAATTTTTAAGTTTTTCCTCACCTGGTTGAAGGTCTAAGGGCGGAGGGTGTCACATCTGTACAGTTTGTGAAAGCCCAGTAAAACATTGTGTCATTTGTGATTTTGGGATATAAAAATAAGATTTGATTTGATTTGATGTCACCTGGTTTGTTCTGGCAGATTTTTTGTCCCTCTCATGGCAGATGTCTGTTTTATGGTCATGCTCCTTTAACACCACCTCTTCAAACACTGCACATGCAATTTCTTATCATAAATGTAAGGTAGACCTTTCATAGCAGATATGCTTTTAGATAGTGTTTTGAAACAATCCTTAGAGGATCGTCGAGAGTCGGCACACAGAAATGACGGGACACAGTGTTCTGCTAGAACAAGCGCGTTATTTATTCCGCCACAGATACACTCAGTTACATAACAATCGGTTAGATGCAAAGGATTATACTCTTACCGTAACGCCTTGGAGTGGAGAGCCAACACCCCCGGCAGAGTGTGCATCCAACCAGCTGGGCGTCCGTACGAAACCCGCAGCAGACTCTGCCTGAGTGCGACTATGTCCCTCTTTCTATAATGGTGTTGTTTACTTCACGCGAGAGAGGGAGGGTGGCCATCCCAAACTCTCTGGCGTCACACCAGTTTTTATTGAATAAATGGCGTACTCTTACTCTTATTATAAGTTTTATAACACACGCATGTTTTGGATACGAGTATTGCAAAACAAAGCACACACATACATTCTCCTCTCCCCAAAGTGGTCAGCGTAACCTTTCTTAGAGATATGAGATGGTACACAGCGTGCTCCAGGCCTTTCACATGGCCTTGGTTAGAGTGGAGTGCAAAACAACATTCCACCGATATTTTTCTATCTCAGATAGATAGATAGATAGATAGATAGACAGATAGAGATAACTTCATTAATCAGCATAGGGAAATTAATTTTATTCAGAAAATAGAAATAATACCTTTGAAGTCCTTTTGCCTAATTTGTCTCTACATTTGTATTTTTTACAGTCACTTTTACAGTCACACACAGACACACTCTCTGATTTCAAGAGTAGGCTTAAAACCTTCCTTTTTGATAAAGCTTATAGTTAGGGCTGGCCTATCTACCCCTTAGTTATGCTGCTATAGGCTTAGGTTGCTGGGGGAACACTTCATGATGCACTGGGCTCTCTTCTCTGCCTCCTCTGACAGACTCCATCTCTGCTCCTCCAAATGTCCATAGCCTTACACTAACTTTACTTCTTCCCCGGAGTCGTGCTTTATCATCCTGCAGGTTTTTCTAGGTCGCGGTGGGAGCTGCTGCTGTGGTTCTGCCTGATGCCTACTGCCCACATTAGGACAACAGATCCTTTGACTTGGATCCTAGGCTGGATTTCGAAGTGCAAATCGGGATCCACAGATTACAATGGCTTCTGGACCAATAGACTACACCTGCTTCTCGATCACTACACTTCATATATCCCTGGATTTATAGATTTCACATACTCTTGGACTCAGTGACTACATCAGCAACACTCAGATCTTGCTACATGGACTATAATGACTCCTGGACCAACAGAATACACCTGCGTCTGGATCACTAGACTTCCCATACATTCGGATTTATAGAATCCACAGACTCTGGGACTCATGGATGTTTTATATATTCTAAGTAAGCTGTTATTTTCATGCTGTTGTGTTCTGTACAAGTGACATCTATTGCATGCCTGTACGTCCATGGAAAGATCCCTCCTCTGTGATTCTTCCTGAAGTTCCTTATTTTCCCTGTTTAGGGTTTTTTAAGGTTTTCCTCACCCGATTCGAGGGTCTAAGGGCGAGGATGTCACATCTGTACAGTTTGTCAAAGCCCAGTGAGATAATGTGTAAATTGTGATTTTGGGCTATACAAATACAATTTAATTTGATTTGATTTGATTTGACTTCAAGATCTGCTTTCAGCCAAGAAGACAGCCTTGTGTCAGGGTCTGCTAGTGTCATGTGTCTGTTGTTAGGATCAATCAGTGTTTCCGGTCTTACGTTGTTTTGCTTGTGTCTTATTCCCCATGTCCTGTCAAGTCTTGTCCCTCAGGTGTGTCTGATTATTCCTTCTCCCTAATGTGTCCCACCTGTGTCCTATTGTCTCCCTCTCCCTCGTGTATTTAACTGCCGTGTTCCCTTCCTCCTGTGCCAAATTGTCTTGTCTTTCTAGCGAGCAGTCCAGCGTGCATTCTGTGTAAGTCTCCTTGTGTCTGTAACTGTATTCCGTGTTCCGATTACCGAGTTTGCCTTATCCTTATCTGTACCTTCGCACAATTTGAATTCCTGGTTTTCACCTTTCTTATTAAAATGACTACCGATTTAGAAAGCTCCCTGTGTGTCTCTGCATTATTGGATCCCCCAGACCTGGTACCTGATACCTTGTACACCAAAGATCAAATATGAATACTTACCTTAAACACTCATTCCAGGGCTCTTACCCTTCATTTGTACTATGCCATCATGGCTCTTTTATTGGATGCATAATGCACTCCAACTTAATAATTCCCTCTCTACAAAACACTTGACCGCCTTTGTGTTTACTTCTTCATCCAAAACAGCATTAAAATTCTGTTGACTGAAATTAAAATGTTTTAGTTTAGCCTCCCCTCACTCCATAAAGTGAGTTTCTTGGACTTGTGCTTATGTTACAAAATGTCAGTACCTTCACATTAACACATAACAAAACCAAACCAAAACCCCCCCAAAACAAATAAAAAAATAACAAAAACACTCTCATGAGATGAATTTAAACTGTGGTTTAAGGTACCTTTTAACAGGTGTGTCTTAATTTAGCTAGAACTAGTGTCCCCATTAATTTAGGCAGTCAGAACCAAACCAGTGTAGAAACAAAACACAACTCAACTCAGACATTTCAAAGATCCATAACTGTCAAAACAAATATTCATTCATTCATTCATTCATTTTCTACCGCTTATCCCGTTAGGGGTCGCGGGGGGGGCTGGAGCCTATCTCAGCATCTTGGGGCGAAGGCGGGGTACACCCTGGATGAGTCGCCAGTTCATCGCAGGGCTGACATATAGAGACAAACAACCATCCACACTCACATTCACACCTACGGGCAATTTAGAGTGACCAATTAACCTACCCCCAGATTTGCATGCTTTTGTAATGTGGGAGGAAGCCGGAGTACCCGGAGAAAACCCACGCAGACACAGGGAGAACATGCAAACTCCACACAGAAACGTCCTGACCCAGAATCGAACCCAGGACCTTCTTGCTGTGAGGCGACAGGGCTAACCACTGCACCACTGTGCCGCCCTAAAAACTTAAATATTCTGCAGAAAATTTTAGTATTCTTTGGTTGTAATAAAAAAAAAAAAAAATAATTAAAGCAAGTTCATACATTAGATTGAAATTATGGTAAGACACTTGCAGCATCTTTTACAACAGACTTGATACTTTTGGGATGTATAGTAAATCAGTGAAACTTCAGGGATTGTGCAAATGGATTGTTGGTGAATTTAGTAAGTTATATAAAAATGTTTTTTCACATTGTATCCTGTTATGTCTTTGAGCAATGCTGCTCTGCTCTGATGCTCTACATTGGTTAGTTAGATCCTCACTATGACAGGGGAGTTCATCCATGACATTCTAATCAACTTGTTGTAACAGAAGTTGGAGTTTTTCCCATGGAACAATTTACCTACCATCGCTTTGAAGTTTTGTCCTTGCTGCTATACTATCCTGTTGCCTGTCCCAAACTGTCTCCAATCTGTATAAAAAGAATGATTCCAGTTTCATTTTTGTTTTGTAATGCATCTAAGTACTTTTACTTCACCTCTTTACCACACTCCCCATTAGTCTGACAAGTTGACCCCAAGTGGTTAAAGTTGGGTACGTTCTCCACCTCTACTCCCTGTAATGTACTTCAACATTCCACTTGCCTCCCTTTCATTCACACAAATGTATTCTGTCTTGCTACAACTGAGTTTGATTCCTCTTCTTTTCATCTTCTTTCTTATACCTCCACCTCTCAAGGTTTTCTTCCACCTGCTCCCTGCTCCTACTACAGATCACAATGTCATCTGCAAACATTATCATCCATAGAGATTCCTGCCTGACCTCATCTGTCAGTCTGATCATCACCATAGCAAACAAGAAGTTTGCTATGGTGATGATCAGGGCTGATCCTTGGTACAGTCCCACCTCTACCTTGAAGCCATCCGTCACTCCTACAGCGCATCTCACCACTGTCATATTACTCTCATACATATCCTGCACCAGTCTAACATACTTTTCTGCCACTCCAGACTTCCTCATACAGTACCAAGGTTCCTCCCTCAGCACCATGTCATAGACTTTCTCTAGATCCACAAAGACACAATTAAACTTTTTCTGACTTTCTCTATATTTCTCAATCAGCATTGTCAAAACAAACATGGCGACTGTAGTGCTCTTTCTTGGCATGAAACCATACTGCTGCTCACAAATCATCACTTCTTTTCTAATGTCCTCTAGCCTCACCTCCACTACTCTTTTCTTCTTCACACAAATCTTCATTGTGTGACTCATCAGCTTTATCCCTCTGTATTTCCCACAACTCTGCACATCACCTTTATTTTAAACGGTCAGCACCAGTACACATTTCTTCCATTCCTCAGGCATCTTCTCACTGTCCAAGATCATGTTGAACAGTTTTGTCAAAAACTTCATTGCCCTCTCTCCTAGACACTTCCATACCTCTACCGGTATATCATCAGGACCATTCTTCATGCTCTTCACAGCTTTTCTCACTTCTTCTTTACTAATCTTTCCAACTTCCTGTTCCATTGTTTCAACCTCTTCCACCCTTCTTTCCCTTTTATTTTCCTCATTAATTAGCTCTAAAATTATGTCTGTGAAGATTCTCAGTCATCCAGGTCATGTTAGTCTTGGTGTATAAGTTCAAAGCAACTGGACTTTCTGAAATTTCTTGAAGACATTTCGCTTCTCATTCAAGAGGCTTCTTTAGTTCTGGACTGAAGAAGTCTCTGAAGAAGCTGCTTGAACTGAAGAAGTCTCTTGGATGAGAGGCGAAACATCTTCAAGAAACCACAAGACATCCAATTGCCTTCAACTGAAATACCAAGACCTCCTTAAAGTAGCCATCTTCCATCTTCTCAGGACACTCTCCTCACCTGTGAGTACATATCCATCCCTGACCTTGATCCATAACCCTTGAGTCCATAACCTTCTGCACATCCTACCCAGCATGTTCCTCTGCCTCGCCAGACAATTCATATCCTTTTCTCCTTCCTTAATGTCCAACCTTTCATACAGCTCACCACACACTTTCTGTTTAACCTTTTCCACTTCCCTTTTCACCTTACATTACATCTCCTTGTGTCCCTGCCAACTCTCTTCTGTTCTCTCACTATCCCATTTCTTCCTCGCCAACCTCTTTCTCTGAATACTCTCCTGTACTTCCTCATTCCACCATCAAGTGTCCTTATCATCTTTCCAGATGACACGCCAAACACCTCTCTACCTTTCTCCCTGATCACTGTTGCTGTAGTTACCCAGTCATCTGGCAGTTCTTCACAACCACCCAGAGCCTCCTTCAACCTCTCCCTGAAGTCCTCACAGCAGTCTCCCTTTTCAACTTCACCATTCCTCTTCTCCGTCTTTGCTCTCTTCCTGTTCCTCATCACCAGAGTCATCCTACACACTACCAGCTGATGCTGTTTGGCTACACTCTCTCCTGTCACTACATTGCAGTTTCCAATCTCTTTGAAATTGCATTGTCTTCAGAAAATGTAGTCCACCTCTGTGCTCCTGCCTCTGCTCGTATATGTCAATGCTGTGTTCTTCCCTCTTTTGGAAGTAGGTATTCACCACAGCCATTTCCATTTTTTTTTCTTTTGCAAAATCCACCACCATCTATCCTTCCGGGTTCCTTTCCTTGACACAAAACCTGCACATCACCTCTTCATCACCGCTGGTCCCTTATCTATCTCGCTCCATGAATTTATTTTTCTCTTCCATCTTTGCCAACTTGTTGGGCATAACCACTGACAACATCCATGCTACAGCACGGAGGTCTTCCAACCAGCTGCTTCTGGCAGTACCTAGGTCCAATCTAAGCACACGTAGAGATGGAGCCTTTTCAGTGGTGGCCCCAAAGCTGTGAAATAGCGTACCTCTTCAGATCAGAGCACAACAATCATTTGAGGAATTTAAAACTTTGCTGAAGACCCATCTTTTCTCTTTGGTGTTCCAGTCCCAGCTAGGTAGGAAGCTTTGGCTTTTACTTGATTCATTTTACTTTGTTTTTACCATGATTTTATTGCTGCTTTGTTGATTTTATTTGCTTATTTATTTTGTCTATTCATTATTATGTTAACTTGTATTATAGCCTATTTATATATTTTGTGTACTCAGGGTTTGCTGGTATCTTATTTTAATTATTGTGCAGTGCTTTGGTCAACTGAGGTTGTTTAAATGTACTATATAAATTAATTTTGACTTGACTTGACTTGACTGCTGCTGTAGGCTTTATTACTGCAAGAACATTTGCTCATTCTCTCTTTTTTTAATTCATGGTTTACCTGTGCAAAAGGCAGGGACAAGTATATTACATATACTATTGCCACACACCACACATCTACAGAACCTAAGTGAAATGCGTCAGACTACTTGGTGAAAATTAGGCTTTAGATATCCCACATGTGAACACTGATGGTGGCAGAATTGGGGTCAGTTACCATGTGCCTAATAATGGGTTTAACTGCACCCTGCCCTATACTAGAGTTGTAGTGAGAATGTGAGAATGTGTACTGATGTGAAATATCTACTAGCTGATGTTATTTTAATGATACTTGTAACTTTTCTGGCTTACATAACTCTTTCTTCAATGTTTGTCCATTGCTCGCTCTGCAAATCTATAGAGAATATATATCACAGTTTGGTTGTAAGACATAATGTCTTTAGTATTAAACGTTTGAGGCTAGTTTTTAACAAAATCCTTTTCAAAATTCAGGTCTGGAATGTCGGTACAGCACAACCAGCAGGTCATAAACAGAACACAACAAAATCGCAAGTAAGACCTAGGAAGAGAACTGTTACCAATCTGACTATTAAAGGCCAATGTCTGTTCTGACATATGCCATTGAAATTGAGCATTTAAATGTCTCTGCGCAAAATCTGCTTTTATCAGATCATTATCTTCTAACATTTGAATTTCTGCTCATCAACTATAAACCAAGAGTCACTAGTTATTATAGCAGATGCATATCTGAGGACACTGTTGAAAATTTTAAAGAAATTATTCCCTCTGCATTAATTTCAGTGCCATATCCCAAAATAACAGAGGAGTCATATCTTAAATTTAGCCCCTCCCAGCTTGATCACCTTGCTGATTTCACTGCCGGCTCTCTACGTGCTTTTATTTGATTCTATTGCCCCAGTTAAAAAGAAAACAAAACCAGTAAAGAGACTAGCTCTGTGGTATAATCGTAACACTCGCAAGTTAAAACAGAAAACTCATAAACTTGTAAAGAAATGGTGTTCCACTAAACTGGAAGAGTCACGCATGCCCTGGCAGGATAGCCTTAAAGTATACAGGAAGGCCCTTCGTCGAGCAAGAAAAGACTACTATTCAGCGTTGATAGAAGAAAACAAGAATAAGCCCAGGATCCTTTTCAGCACTGTAGCCAGGCTGACTGAGAGCCATCATTCTATTGAACCATGCATTCCTAGAGCCCTCACCTGTAATGATTTTATGAACTTCTTCAATAATAAAATTAGACTTATCAGAGAAAATATCCTACACTCCACAGATTCCAGTTCAGCAACAGGAATTATAGAGGCTGTTATTAGTCCTGATGTGTGTTTGGAAAGCTTCCATCCAATTGACCTTAAGGAACTAACGACAACATTATCTTCATCTAAATCATCAACCTGTATACTAGACCCCATACCTACTAGGTTGCTCAAAGAGGTTTTACCCCTAATTAGAAATCCACTACTAAACATTATCAATCTATCCCTTGTAACAGGTTATGTGCCCCAGTCATTTAAAGTAGCTGTAATTAAACCGCTCCTAAAAAAACCTACCCTAGACCCAGAAGTTCTAGCCAACTATAGACCAATATCCAACCTCCCCTTTCTTTCAAAGATTCTAGAGAAAGCAGTAGCGAAACAACTATGTGGCTTTCTTCAGTATAATAGTCTATTTGAAGAGTTTCAGTCAGGTTTTAGAAAGCATCACAGCACAGAAACGGCATTGGTAAAAGTTACAAATGACCTCCTCACTGCATCTGATGCAGGACTTATCTCTATACTAGTCTTATTAGATCTTAGTGCAGCTTTTGACACTATCGATCATCACATCTTACTACAGAGGATGGAACACCAAATTGGCATTAAAGGATCTGCTCTAAGATGGTTTAAGTCCTACCTATCTGATAGATATAATTTTGTTCATGTTAATGATGAATCATCAAGATATGACAAGGTTAGTCATGGAGTCCCACAAGGTTCTGTGCTTGGACCATTACTATTTACTCTATATATGCTTCCTGTAGGTAAAATTATTAGAAAGCACTCCATACATTTTCACTGTTATGCAGATGACACACAACTATACTTATCAATGAAGCCAGATGAAACCCATCAGTTAGCTAATCTACAGTCATGTCTTAAGGACATTAAAAACTGGATGTTTCATAACTTTTTAATGTTAAACTCTGACAAAACTGAAGTCATTGTGCTGGGCCCCAAACACATTAGAGACTCATTATCCAGCAACATAGTTAATCTGGATGGCATTGCCTTGGCCTCCAGCACCACTGTCAGAAACCTGGGTGTTATCTTTGACCAGGAGCTGTCTTTTAAATCACATGTTAAACAGATTTCAAGGACCGCCTTCTTTCACCTCCGTAACATTGCTAAAATCCGGCACATCCTGTCTCAACAAGATGCAGAAAAACTAGTTCATGCGTTTGTTACTTCCAGGCTGGACTACTGTAATTCTTTATTTTCAGGTTGCCCTAACAAAATTTTAAAAACTCTTCAGTTAATCCAAAATGCAGCAGCGCGTGTACTGACTAGAACTAATATCAGAGACCATATTTCCCCCATACTGGCTTCTCTGCACTGGCTCCCAGTTAAATTCAGAATAGAATTTAAAATCCTTGTTCTCACCTACAAAGCTATTCATGGTCAGTCACCATCTTATCTTGAACAGCTCATAGTACCCTATCGCCCATCCAGAACCTTACGCTCCCAGGATGCAGGGTTATTGGTGATCCCAAGAATTTCCAAAAGTAGAATGGGAGGCAGAGCTTTCAGCTATCAAGCTCCTCTCCTGTGGAACTATCTTCCAGTCTTGGTACGGGAGGCAGACACACTCTCTGATTTTAAGAGTAGGCTTAAAACCTTCCTTTTTGATAAAGCTTATAGTTAAGGCTGGCCTATCTAGCCCTTAGTTATGCTGCTATAGGCTTAGGTTGCTGGGGGAACACTCCATGATTCACTGAGCTTTCTTCTCTCCCCCCTCTGACTCCGACTCCTTCTCTGCTCCTGTAAATGTCCATATCCTTACACTAACTTTACTTCTTCCCCGGAGTCGTTGTGCTTTACCATCCTGCAGGTTTTTCTAGGTCGCGGTGGGAGGTGCTGCTGTGGTCCTGCCTGATGCCCCCTGGCCACATTAGGAAAGGAGATCCTGTGACTTGGATCCTGTGACTTGGATCCTAGGCTGGATTTCCAAGTGCAAATCGGGACCCACAGATCACAATGGCTTCTGGATCAATAGACTACACCTGCTTCTGGACCACTACACTTCACATATCCCTGGATTTACAGATTCTACATACTCTTGGACTCAGCAACACCCAGATCTTGCTACATGGAGTACAATGACTCCTGGACCAACAGAGTCCACCTGCGTCTGGATCACTAGACTTTCCATACATCAGACTCATAGAATCCACGGACTCTGGGACTCATGGATGTTTTATGCATTCTAAATTAACTGTTGTTATCATGTTTTTTTGTTCTGTACAAGTGACATTTATTGCACGTCTGTCCGTCCTAGGAAGAAGGATCCCTCCTCTGTGGCTCTTCCTGAGGTTTCTTATTTTCCCTGTTTAGGATTTTTTTTAAGTTTTTCCTGACCCGGTTCGAGGGTCTAAGGGGAGAGGATGTCACATCTGTACAGTTTGTCAAAGCCCAGTGAGATAATGTGTAAATTGTGATTTCGGGCTATACAAATAAAATTTGATTTGATTTGATTTGATGTCACATGCAACACGCTATTTTAAGCCCATAGCCTATAGTCAGTACTGTATGACAAAAAATTCTGCTCTGCAGTCTCAAACATTAAACTGAAAGCTGAAGGCTAAAGGCCTGAAACAGGCAGATGCAGACCACTTTCCAGACAAAAGTTGTAATTTATAAAAACGAAAAAAACTTAAACTTAAATCTTAACCAAACTCCAAGTGACAAACATTTTGGAGACGGAAATTTAGTGACATAAATACTAAAGTGGCGAATTGAAACCAGACCGAATAATAAAATCTCTCTGTCAGGATCCGTCAGTTCAGTTTTGTCTTGTTAGTTAGGTTTGTGTTTCCTTTTTTAATTTGGTATTGTCAGTATCGTTTTGTGTCTTCCTGTCATGTTTACCACCCATGAGTTTAACCACCCCTTGGTCTAATTGTCCTCCCTACCTTGGTGTATCAAAACTGTGTTTCCCTGTCCTCCTGTCACACATTGTTTTGTCCCTTGTGACACGTTCAAGCATTTATTTATTTATTTATTTTTTTTGTAAGCTACCAACCTAGTGTATAGTCTGAATAGATTCTCAGTCATCTAGATCATGGTGGTCTTGGTGTTTCAGCTAAAGGCAACTGTATTTCTTGTAGTTCGTTGAAGACGTTTCACCTTTCATCCAAGAGGCTTCTTCAGTTTCAGCTTCTTCAGTTCTTCTTCAGAATTGAAGAAGCTTCTTGGATGAGAGGGGAAAACCGATCTGAGTTTTGCCTGTTGTTTTAGATACCTTCGTCTTGTGTTATCAATCTTTCCGTTTACCAACCTCTGCTTTGATTAAACATTTGGGGATTCCTGTGCCTGTTTCCAGAGCCATCATTATTGTGTGCCTTGATAGTCTTACACATTTAGTTTTAGGCCTTCTTTCAAAAAACATTCAAACCAGCAGTGTTATTGTACTTTTTGCATTGTTTACCCATGATTTAGCACCTTTCATATCGAAAAGATAAAAGACAAATGAAATTCCTAAATGATAGCATAAATACTTCATCACTGCTGCCCCTTATTACATTTCTACCCCCAGGATAAAAAGAAATAGTCCATCAAATCAGAGCATTTATTGATGAACCTAACCAACAGTACATTAATCACCAAGCAGGATTTTAGTTTTCATACAGTTTTGTGTGTAAATGGCTGTAGTTGAGGTGAAGTGCATTGATGGTTGCAAGTGGGCATGGCGAGGGCACGGATGTGAGGCTGATCCATGTGCTTACACTTCCAGGTGAATTGTGATTTACCATTAGGTCCATAAAAATACATATTTTTGTGAAAAATCTTAAAGATGAAAGTCTGCACTGTCACGTCGTTTTATTTCAAATCCTTTGCTCTGATGTACGTATACTAAATAAAAACTGTGCCATTATCTAACTAATTACATTTCCAACTGTATAAAGGGAGCATTGCCTTCAGTTGCTCATGTGAAAAGTCAGGTTAGTTTAATTTATATGCCAATTCATAACAAGTCATCTCATGATGCTTACATGTTAATACTTGACCTGTTTTACTATCAATTAATTTGTTTAGCAAATAACAGAATGTTTTTTTTGAACATGCTCTTTATGGCTTTTGTGTACATATACACTTTTAGTATAAATCCTATGCAGTTTTCTAAATGAGTCCAAGTCAGCAGCACTGTCTGATGGAGTAAACACTCTAAAAGCATCATGATAGCTGCTTGGTCTCATGTTTGAAAGAAGAGAAATTTTCAGACTCAATTGATCTTGATCTTATAGTTTCAGTGTGATGTTTCCATCAGTGTTCACTTTTTATGTGCTTCCTCAGACTTGAGGCGAATGACAGCAGGTTTCATGGGCATGGCAGGGGCTATCATCCTGTTCGGTTGGATCATCGGTGTGCTCGGCTGCTGCTGGAACAGAGGTCTCATGCAGTATGTAGCTGGACTCCTCTTCCTAATGGGAGGTGAGTCTCACACACATTTTGACAGTAGTTTTTAGTATTACCACTTTATCATCCTAATAATGCAGGAAACCAATCAGCTATACAGAGAATCAGCAATACATCATGTGTACGTTTCAACTCTTAAAGTCCCTCGGCTTTGTTGCTGCAACATGTTGGCATCCCAGCTAATCAGAAACCACCACTTTCTCATGTCCTAAAACAAAATATTTGTAGTTGACACCCTCAAAAAAAAAACAAACAAAAAAAAAAACACGGGCTTGTTTGTCCTTCAATTACTTCCTTACAAAATCTTTAGATTTATCAAAGGTCGTCAGATACAATTAATGGGTATAGTTTTGGTCTTTTTATAGGCAACACGTACAACTTTGTTCCCAAAAAAGTTGTCCCGCTGCCTCAAATGTAAATGAAACAGAACGTAATATTTTGCCATTCATTGAAGCTTCTTATTTAATTGAAAATAGCAAAAGGTATCAAATGTTGAAAGTGAGAAATTTCACCATGAATGAAATTTAAATCCTCATTTAGAATAGTGTTTCTCAATATATGGATTAAACACCATTTCCAAAATCTATTATCTCTGAACACAATTTTTTGCTGCATCTACAAAAGCATGTTGAAAGTTATGCAAAGAAGAAACTGTATAAACCCGGTTGTGAATTAGTGAGTTGAATTGGAAATGTGACATGCGGAGTCTGGACCCACAAGCGGACACAGGAAGCTCAGGCGTTAAAGTACAAAACAAATTTGTTTAACAGAAACAAGAATCAAAACCAAACAAAGTAACAAAGAACACCAGGCCTGGACACGGCTGTGGTGGGTGAGCTCTCCAGTTCCGGCAGGGCTGGAACAACAAAACAATGATTAACAAAAGGCGCTGGAAACTCCAGGAAGGTGTTAGACAAAGTACAAACAAAAGATCTGAGCAAAGTACTGAACAGAAAATCTCTAGTAACACTGGGAACCATGGGATCAAAGTAGCAACAAAAAATTCACTAGAGCAGAACTAGGAGAATCGGACATGAAGAACATAGAAACAGGGAAGTCAAAGGTATCAGGACGTAGGGAGCGGTCGAAGTTTACCGTGCAGGGAACAAGACGTTCTGGTGATGGGCAGATCAGGATCTGTGTATTAAATATCGCCTCTGATGAGGAATCAACAGCTGCAGTGACCCACTTTCTGGAGTGGACTGTCAGTAGTAATGCACTTAGACACATACACACAATGATAAGCTGTGTGTGTAATTACACACCTAATTATGATGGGTCTTGGATTAGTGCTGTTTCAACAGGCAGTTAAAAAATCAACCATGTTGCTTGCCAATAGAGGCACAAGAAATAGGATGAGTCAGTTTGCATTGGCCAAATCACAGCAAACCAACCCATAGGATTTAGAGCTCCCAGAATGAGGCCAAATTTAAAACCTCTCTCTCCAACAAGCTTTTATTAGATATGATCCAAAATAAACCATTCCTTTACATGAGATAAGGTGGACAGATTCACCAATGGTAAAATGCAAAGTCCAATGACAACAAAGAATCATTTAATGAATATTACAGGAAAATAAAAAAAATACTAATAATTTCATATATCAGACACATTATCAGTTACTGATAAAATGATCCCTCACTTATTACATGTGTGGTCTGATTTAATTTCCAAGAGTTGATGAAGAGTGTGCCCCTGGCTTCAAATTTCCTCTCCATCCATCCATCCATCCATCCATTTTCTACTGCTTATCTCAATTTCTTCAAAATTCTATTTACTCCCATAGTTTATCTCCTACTCATGTCTCCAGCAGTATTCAGTACCTGAAAGAGATCATTGCACGTGGACTTCATGTGATTAAAGATAAATTGTTACATTAGCATTTCTTATTCTCAATTATCAATTGGCTTCTCTATTTAATCTGTCACTATTTAAATTCAAGTGAACATATTACTTCTCTTCACATGGGTAGTGACTCACTTGATTCGAATAATTATAACCGTAGTTCAATAATGAAAATAAAAGTATTGGAAAAAAAATATGTATATAACCAATTATCACAGTATATAAATAGCTCAGAGAGTACAAACCTCAGCCAAAGAGGCTTAATTAAAACATTAACAAACCAACAAACCAAAACTTAAGCTCCTTTTAGAGTCAGTGAGTCAGTTGTAGAATCAGTGTTTCCCGCCTTATTTTAAAATTCTTACTCTTACTCTTACTCTTCCCTAATGTGTTTCACCTGTGTGCATATGTCTACCCCTCCCTTGTATATTTAAACCCTGTGTTCCTTTCCCCCTGGGCCAGATTGTCTTGTCTTTGCAGTGAGCAAGCAGTCCAACGTTTATTCCTTGTGTTATGATCATTGATTCGTGTCTAGCCTGAGTTTGCCTGTTCCTTAAACTGTACCTTTGCCATCTAGTTAGATTTCCCGGTGTTGACCTATTTTCAGTAAAATGATTTTGATTAAGAACCTCCCTGTGTGTCTCTGCATTATTAAATCTCCCAGAGTCTGTACCTGATAAGTCGATCAGTTGAAAATAACAGGCATTCCCAGCAATATAATTTGCAGTGCTCCTCTGAGGCTTTGAGCCAAGGGTACTGCTCGCTGCTACTGACTTGCTGAGACAGGCTTGCTGGCTTTGGGTTTGGCCGACATTTCCTCATGATGTCCAGCCTTTCTTGAAAAGTCCATCTTAGAAATGGCCTTGTAAGTATATCTGCGACCAAATCAATTTCAGCCAATGTGGGTTGAAAAACAGCTATTAAATCTAAACTAATACATCTTAGCTTGGGTAGATCACTACAGAAACAGTTTGCTAGCCGAGTTAGCTCTGACTAGTACAATATCCGAACACCCAATCAAAGGACGTGAAAATGCCGACGTTATCGTGCGCCTGCTAGATTGCCCCAGTGCCAACTTGAAATCTGAGTGGTTAAAGCAACAGTTTCATAGCCATTTATTTTAAGCTACAGGTACCCGCACTGTTGATTCTGAAGTCCCAAGTCAGATTTCTTTGACGCTGGCAACACAGGATGGCTGAAATATGATTGGATAAAAGTTCTAATAAGCTTACATAAAGTACTGGAAGCAGCACAACCAAGAGAAAAGCTACGAAATGCAGAGAATAGAGGAATAATTTAATACACAGTCATGGAAAAATATATGAAAACATAAATCAATCAATCTGATAGTGTTTAGACCATCAGAGAAGGACTTGTTGGCCCTGATGGCCCACCACTGCCTTTTTGTATTCATAGGTAAATCAATGTCATTGATTAGGGTTGATTCACTGTTAAATTTGGTTTTGATTTTCCAAGCAAATCAATGTTGATATTGCAACAATATTTGTGAATTACGGGTTTTGCTTTAACGCTGAATTAACAATTAATTAGCATTCTTTCAACATCTTTATTTTTCAATGCTAGTTTCCTTTTTGTTCTAAGCTGTCCGAAGTTGTGGATTTAATTAACCAAGTTTTTCCATTTTGAACAACACATAACAACCACTTAAGTTATCTACATAATCAGTTTTCAACTGTATATTCAATATCTAAAATGTTTAAAATGCAATAAAGTTATATAAAGCCAATGCAACACTTTGAGTTCTTACCCATATATCATTTCCTGCATAGTAATTGATATGATTCTTTTCTTGAATTATTTGGTCTATAGAATTAATTTGATTTCCCATAGCTCCTTATTGGGTTTAACATTAGAAAGCAATATTATTTTAGTTATTAGTTATTATAGTGCTAATCATGATTTGGGCACAAGGTTTATTTAATCAGCAATTTAGTTCAGGTTATGCTGTAAATAATGGAGAGCACAAGATTCTTGTGGTATGGAAATTCAAGAAGAACATGAGCCATGTAAATTGTAAGTCATTTTTAATCTTTCTTGTCGTAACTGAACATCACACAAGAAAAGCTCCTTTGTAATTTCTCTCAGGGTATGCATTAGGGCTTTTGGAATGAATTTCGAAATTGTAGAGAACTCAGTCATATTCAAAGCTGAAATCACTATTTGAATATGTATTTTGAGTTTTAGAAATCTGTTTGCTACCATTCCTGATTCTCACCATACTCGTCCTGAATTGAAATTTACTCAAATTGTTGTTATATCGCATTTTAGGCCGGCTGTAGTCATTTCAATGAGGGATGCGCACAGATTTTGCTCTGCCACTCTGAACTTCTGGCTGCAACCACCTGGTTAAACATTAGGTTCACTGCAGCACCTCGCAGTCATTGCTGCTTCGGACCGCAGTGGCAGCACCTGCCTTTAAAAAAGCTTTGCCTTCTTGCAGAATCCTCCGGTAACTAGGTGGTATTCAGGGTAGTTACAATGCAGAATGGGAGGGAAAAGCCTCACCTGCTGGTACACAACGCGAAGAGAAACCATCACTTTTGTGCGTGTTGTTCCATATGTGCTGTTCACTGCATCTAAAGGAAAAACAAAGCCAGAGGTTAGATCCATTGTCTAACATGCTGTACAGTTTAGCCAACCTATTAAAACGGCTGTTTTGTTGGAAGTTACATAACTAATGCAAAATTACAATTTGGAGCTACTTGATGAAATTTTCCTGTCACAGGACATCCCTTCCTCTCCAATTTTCAGTTAACCACAGATGGCTTGATAAAGACGTAAGTTTGAAAATGAAAATGAAAACTTCCCACATCTCGCTTGAAAGCTTATCTTTGCCATCATAGCATTTGAAAGAGCTCTGAAATACACAAACATAATTAAGTTCAAAAAATTGAAGTAAAATTAACGTAAATTTGCAAATTTAGCCTACATATAACATTAACAAGTGTTAAGAATACCAAAGCTGGCCAACAGGTGCAGATTTGAGTGCCAGGAAAGACTATGATTTATAGACATGCTGTTTTATTAAAATGCCACCTCTTTATTCACATCTTCAAAACAGGCAGTGATATAGCTGTCAAACCAGGCACAATGCAGGATTTGGGAAGGTAAGGTAACTACAGGATGAAACCTGAGTTTCAGTCCAATGAAAGTGGTTCAAATCTTACATTGCCATGATAGTACTCCAACATGGACCATCTTAAGGGATGGCAGCCGCATCTAAAATTAATATGCAATAAAACAATGATTGCCTGAATAACTACTGTAAAACAAAACAAGTGAATATGAGTTTTAGCCACTGAAATAACTTGACGGGCTTGCTATAGTGCTATACTAACAGTTTGCTCTGTGTTTAATACTTGCTTATAGTGTGACTCTATGTGGGCTGTCATAATGCTGCCATAAAACAGGAGATGAGGTGGTATATTTTGTCAAACAAGTGTGAAGAAGTTCTTACTAACAAAGCAGAAGTTGCTGTTGATGACCTCTCCCTCCTATACTAGTTACACTACCATACAGTTTGATTGCTAATTGCTTACTGAAAAGTTATACACATTATACACTTAAGCTCTTTGTAAATTTCAGAGCTTTCAAATTTATTCAACTTCAGGAACAATCCAGGTAAAAACTGGCAGCACAGCAGCCAAGACCAGTCATATCCTGTGTCATTTTGAGAGATCTTCCTTCCTAAGGGTGGCGGTACTAGTATAATCTTGAGAGATCACAAGTTTTAACTCGTGATCGGTGTCTTCCAAAAAGTCTGAGTCTAAAGGAGTACTACCATGTCATCTCCATTATCCTCCACTCAGTTTGTTTTTTTCAACTCCTCAGACCTCAAACAGGTCAGCTTGACAGTCTCCCTCCATGTTTGATACACACTGCTGTTTACAGTAATGAAGGCTCAACTGGTGACAAGATTCCTCTGAAGTACCATCACAGAGAAACTGTCCTGGTCATCATACATATCAACCCCAGTAAAAAATTCACAGAAACAACTGTAATTCTTAAAGAACCTGAAGGAGGCAGATTGGCATTCCCATGCCAAGCTCTCGTTAGCTCCTAAAGAATAGCAATAGAAAGTATCCTTACATTTATAAATGGAAAAAGGCAATATACACATCACTAATGGCCACTGTCACCATCACTGGGTAGGGATGTCCTCACGCTCCATCCCCTTTTGTATTATTCATTGAACCTCTAACTGCTGCAAAATAAATAGCAATATCAAAGGTATTCAAAAATCAAGCACAGAACACAGAAAAATGTTCTATGTGCAAATGATGTGTTATTACTCCTTCAGAGTGCTTTTTCATAAAAAAATCTTTCTAAAAACCTTGTAGTTACTCAATTAATTGGTCGAAATCCACTTTCAAATGGAAGACAAAGGGGAATTGGCAGTCCTAGAAATACATTATCATCTAACTAAAGGAAATATTAAATGTCTACAGTAGATAACAACATATTCTCCAAGCTATCAGAATTGTGAAATTTCATTTTCATACCATTACTCAAATCAGTACAAGATGTTCTATAAAGCTACTCATAACCCTCTTTAAAAGAATTGCTATTATAAAAATGTCAGTTCTTCCTAAAATAAATTATTATTTTATTATAACAATGACCCAATCTTATATCATTCATGGTTCAAATCATTCAATAAACAAATACAACCCCCTGCCCATACATTAAAACTTCAACTTTACAAAAACCAAACTCTCAGGGGGTAAACAAGTGCCAAATTTTCAATTTTCAACTCATTTATGCCACAAAATGGCATAACCCTTCACATTATGATTCATTTCGGTTAGAAAATGAACAGGATATATGCAAAGACATTCAATTATAAGATCGCTACTTCATCTGTCTGGTCATAAAGTAACACCATTGTTTTCAAAAAATGACCATATCCTAAACTCAGCTTGGTGGAAATTTCTTCAAATCATTCCACAGGTGCCCCATGCCTCCTTTTACCAATTCAGAACAGCCCAGACTTTATTATCAATAATAAAAAAAACACTATATTTGAACACCTGGAAAGAAAATAGAATTAGACATACCCACAATATCATCCAAAACAATAAAATCATCAATTTTCATTAGCTAAGAAACACCACTTTCAAATGCACACCAATAACACAGCATACGCAGCACACACAGCAACACAAAAAATGATGTTATCTCATCACAATACACCACAAAATTACTGATTTTTTTCCAACCTTTTTCTTCCTTTTTTTTTTCTTTCTATTTTACTCCTTTTTTCTCTTTTTCTCTTTGTATCCAACCCAATCTGTTTTTTTACCTTGTAATTATATCCATTTTGATTGCCTGAAGGTTTATTTATAATTTGCTAGTTATTATTTTTCTATTTGCTTCTGCCATCCTGTAAAATTTATGAGGGCACAGGTAGGTTTCCAACTCAAATTAACAAGTCTTCTTCCAAGTGATTTTGGGGACTGTTCTATTAAAGTGAAGAGGGAAATGAAAAAAAAAAAAGGAAAGAAAGAGGAATAAATATGAAAAAACACAGTGGATTTGATTGGGGGTGCATATGAGACGGAAAATAATAATGGTAGTGATTGTAAATGATTTAATAAACTTAAAAATGTTATCAAGGATAATGGTTGAGAAATTGGGATGTAGGTTGTTACGGGGTGTTGGAGAAAGCCTCTGATCCCATACTCCCAAAGAATATGTAAATTACTTTCTCCGCGTGCTCGTTAATGGAGGGGACCGACAACTTTTCTCGTTCGAAGTTATTTATTCAGCAAGAGCAAAAAGAAGAAGTTACAGAGCTCTGGATCAAACTACGTTTCCCTGACAACAACAAAGTGTGTCAGTTCACGAAGTCTGACTGGCTGTTCTATCCCTGATCCAGTATTTCTATACAAACAAGAAATGTGCAATGGGCGTGAATCAGCAGGGTACGGCCGTCTATTCATTGGCTCCGCCGAGGAGGGTGTAGACAGGGTGGGGGAAGGAGTCTGTTGATATCTCCTGTCCGTTAGATCTGACTCCCGCCTAGAACGTAATAGAAGGACACCACAAACCACAACCCACTCTTCCGGTTTTCGAAGGACAGTCTCTGTCTCCTGTTTTGCATCTTTTGCTACACAATATAGTACAGTGTTCTCTTAGTTAAGTTCATTTGAGTTCATGATCACACCTGCTTGTTGATACGCCCCGTGTGTCTTCCTTTACCTTATTTGGACCTTCCGAAACAGCTGCCGCCTAACAGGGGTTTCTTTTTTTTTCTCCATTTTATTTTCTCCCTCTCCCTCACTTTCTTTATTTATTCAATTATTTATTATAACATTAAAACATTATTGCCCCTCTTATTAACACACACACACACACCCAAACTGCCTTATACTATTGGTAATGTTTTGTCCAATGTCTTGTCTTTTTCATTTGTCTCCATCTAATGCACTAAATGTCATGACTTGTCTTGTTATGTTATGAGGCATAGTTATTGTCATTTTTTTCTCACTGTTAATGTCTTGGATCACTCATTACGCATTAACAAATGCATCATGACTGGAACATTGCAAACTAGCATTAGTTTGTGCATGGCCCAGGACAGGAAGACTCTTTAGTAGGTATTTCAATCAGGAGACACAAGTGTGAAGAAGAGACAAATGATTATTGAACACAATAAATGATTAAGAATATGAGTAAAGTCTTTGGCGCTTGGACTCAACAGACATTATTGTGGTTGACCTCTGTATTCCTATACGGCAGCACTATAGATACCCCTGTAGAGTCTACACACTGGTGGTGGTGGTAATGACTGATGACTGCTGAGACTGGAAATGATGGATCTGTGGAACTGCCAGGACTGGGTGTAGATTGGGAGGTGGAGGGGTGTGCACAGCAGCAGCATGAAGGAAATAGGCAGGGGAGAGAGACATATCAAAAAGGACAGCAACAAGATGATAGGCTAACAATGCAAGTGTGGTGCTGAACTATTGGATGGATGAGATCAGCTGATGAGAACAGCTGATCATGAAGTGACAGATCAGCCCAAAACAGAGGTTATATGAGTGACATGAAAGAGAATAGTGACTGCAGGATGTTAACAGAATTTAATATGATGGGCATGCAAATAGTCCTCATGACTGAACTTTCGCTAGAGCTCCATTTAAAACTGTCCTGAACAATGTTTGTATAAACTTACTGGACAACATACCGTTGATGAGTTCAAGTCCCTTTGAAGAGGCTAAAGGATACTAAAAGACAACATCTACACCAGCTTCAGCTTGTTCACCATGCTGTCATCTGAATCTGCTGCTGTACCACCAGTCTGTTCTTCCCTCAGACTGAGACTTGAATTCATCCTTTCATCCTCTGTACACCTTTAAATAATTTTTAATTTTTTGAGATGCAAGTATTTTTGTAAAATGATTATTGATTCCTAATTTACTTATTTGCATTGCCGGTCCTGGATTACCTCTTTTTGGTGCACTTGCTCTGATGTCCTGTGTTGTCTTCTTCTGGCTTTAAAATCTTTGAATTGAGATGCAAAGAGATTTGACATATGAGACTCTTACACATTCCTCTCCTGACATGGCATCATTGAGAACTTGTAGAAGCTTCAGTACTGTGATTACTGATTTCCATACCTAAAATGGTAAATGTACTGTATAATATATACCTGAGTGTCTTGCCAAGTGGGTAGAAGGGGACATAATTTTTTGTCTGCTCCCAGGACTTGGGTGACAGCCTTCTTCTTGCTCCAATGTCGTATCTTATCATTTTGGGAAAGGACACCCCCATCTTGTTGGGGATTCTCTGATCAGCATGTGGGCAATGGTCTGTGCAATGGTCTGGGCCTTCTTCTTTTTCCAACTGTACAAAAATGCACTGACCACTTTTTGCACATTCCTGTTGCCTGTGCAACTCAAGCATCATGTTGGACACTCCAGTCCGGAAAATAAGAACAAATACATGTATTATCATACATGTAAAGTAGCTATTTTAATTGAAAACATTTAGGGCTGAGAAGGCTTCAGTGTTGTGAATTTCCTTCATGATTCTACTCTAGAACCTCCACGTACAGGTCTGGCTAAAAAAAAACTTTGGACCAGGTAGCTCATATCTTGCATCCATGGTTTAGCAGAATGAATCGATGCCTGGAGTGACACCCATGTGGTTTAAGTGTGTGCTGCACTGGTGCTGGTTGCTTCTCCATATTGAAGGACATGGATATTTTTTAAGTGATGGAACAGGTTGCTATTGTTTCCACCTCTTGCTATAACGACACAGCAACAAAGCCTGCATTATACCATAGTTGCTCCGTGTCAGATGATTTAAACCCAAACCAGTTCGAAATAATGGAGGTGCCCCCTATTTTTGAAACGTCTCCTGTGGCCGCTTCAGTGACCTTATCTAGTTCCAACCCTCAGCTCACCTTTGTTTAAAAACATTTTGCCCAAGCTTTCTTCATGATATGTTTGGGTAAATGCTTTTTAATTGATTAGCAGCTTATGTGGCTACATTCGGTACAACCTCACTATGGTTTAATCTATCATTTGGCCTGTTCCCTTTTTTACCATGCATTGTCCATGCAGGCAGCGGTGGATAGAGGACTATTTTACTTTTAATTTGCTGGACTATATACTGTTTAAGGTGAAGTATTCAGAACACAAATAAACCTTTGAAGAAAATAAATTACTTTATTTTTCATAATCAGACTGTTGATTGTTCACGGTGATAAATGTATTACACGATCAGTGTTGGTGTTGCCCTATCAAACCGGCGTACTGCCCACCCCTAGTGAATATCATTGTGACAGCAGGGTTTTTAACCATAACTTCAATTTAGAACAACTAGAAACAACATACTAAACCATATTTCAAAAATAAAATCACATGGATAAAAACAAATTTTGTACAAAAACAGGGTTGGATGTAACCTGGTGCCAAAGACCTGTTAAAAAGCAAATGGTGATAAATTGTAGATTTCAGAGTTACCATTGTGACAATGTTTTGATGTATTTTCTCATTCAATATCTTGTTCTATCATTTCAGGAACCTTCTGCATCATCTCCCTGTGTACCTGTGTTGCTGGCATCAACTTTGAGCTTTCCCGTAACCCACAGAATCTGTACAGCCTGCCTGATGATATTGGCCATGGCTACGGCTGGTCTATGTTCTGCGCATGGGGAGGCCTTGGTCTCACCCTCATTGCTGGCTTCTTCTGCACTTTGGCACCGTCTGTTCAGCCACTACGCCGATCTGCCTGCCCCAAGTCCAGACAGGAGAATGGCACTGTCTGTTAAAGCTTGCACTTGTGAGAAGAATGACTTCCTAGATGACAAGAAACAAACAAAAAAAACTTTTCCATGTCTTCACTCATTTACTTATATCCTGGTTAAATTTTTTTTATTTCTGTGTGTTTAAAAATTGGCGTCTCTATATAATCTGGATTTTTTTAAAATAACAGAAAAAAGCCTATGAATTTAAGAAATATCAAAAGTTGTGCTTCTTTTGCTGTTGTAGGGCAGATATTTAAATGGACTATGACCTAAAATGTTAGAAAGGAAAGTTGTTTAGACATTGAAAGGCTAAATTTTGGATAGTGAGTGGTTATAAGAAAAGATGAACTTTAAGGAACCTAACATGGGAATTGCCCTTATGAACTGCTCTACAGTGAATCGGCAGAATTGGTGGTAAACAGTCAGATTTAACATCAAGTTGGATTTTGCGTCTTGGAACCTCTTGTGGGATAATTGACAAGGGCATGGACCAGACATGAAACCATGTTGCTGATGCTGCGATCACGTTTAGTGGTCATGTGTTAGCTTTCAGTGTTCCAGGCCCATCCTGTTTTTTGGGATAAGGGCAACCAGCTATCCACGGTTGTATATTATTGTACAAAATATTCCAGAGAAGACAGAACCAGGAACTATCACCATAGACCATGTTCATTCTTGTGTAGGTGCATTTCATTCTGATCAAATATTGATGTTTAATATTTTTTTACATGCATTCCACTTTTACAGAAGGTGTATTTCCTTTTAATCTTACCCGTCATGTTGTGAAGTAACTGCTGACTGTGCTCACAGAGACGTTTGATTTTTTTTCATGTCTAGTCATAGACGTAAATGTGTGTGTATGAGTGCGTACTCATTAGGGTATTTTATTGAAGTCTAAAAAAATGTTGTAAAGAATTATTATAATGACAAAGCTGGGCCCTGCCTTGGTGATGTCCAAAGGCAGAAACTTTGATAAGCATAAGGAAGCATAAAGACATAATCAAAAGATGAGTTACTCCTGTTTAATCCAACTAAATTTTGCCCTGATATCTTTCCTGGAGATTCCCAGCAAACATGGCAGATAAAAGAGTCATATTAAAGGGTGCAACGTCTTTATCTTTGTACTCTGTTGCTCTTCGCATTCGTATGGCTTAAGTTATTGCATCCGGCAATCTGTAAAGACCTCCTCCTGTATTCTTTCACCAACTGCCAAGACCTGGTAAGGCTTTCCTTGTGAACAGTACAGTATCAAAGCACAATGAGTTATCACCTTACTCAGTCGAATGATGTACAGAAGAAAAGCCAAGAATCGTAAAGGCCTCAGCCATAAATTAGATGAGTCAGAAATCAAAATCAAGTCTACCATGGGCTTGAATACCTCTATGCACATTGGGGAGGACTATCATAATGCAATAAAATTGCCATTAAAATCTTAGCAGGATTTAATAGTGCAGTTAATTGTGTGGGCCATTACTGAAGGCACAGATACAGTCATCAAGTCATCCAGATGTGAGCCTTGAACAAGAAAAAGCAGACTCTATAAGTGGTGGTGAGCCGCTGGGTCAGCCTCCATTTGAACAATTCACTAAAAAAATTAAAAAAATAAATCTGTATAAATAGTCATGAACCAAACATGAACTTTTCAAGAATAATTCTGGTTAATCAAAACTCAAGTCATATTTTATGAGCCTCTTTCCTCACAATTTAACATCAGAAGAGTGGGGTGTGGGACATACAGTAGATTGAACAATGTTTTATGTATTCAGCAACTGTTGCCTTTCTTCTGAACGGAGACAAAGCTCTGCCAAAATTCCTTCCAGTAGACAATGTTTTAGTGGCTTCATCAGAACACAACAAGATAAGACAAAAAATAGATCAAAAATAACTCTAAAAAAAATACCTTGCAGCCTTCTCCAGGGATGTCAGCTGCTTGTACAATGTTGCCCTGTTTCTGTCCAAAAATAATGAATAAATACCTAATTGAAACACTCAGTGTGCATAGTACAGCTGTATGCTTGTATCTTTTAGTCTTGTCATTTTCTGGATTGGCACTGATTAAGATATTCTGCATCAACCGTGGGCTTCCTTGCATACTGTTTGATCATCTGACTCACAACCTTTGTTTTATGACGTATGTTACTATCTTTCTGGAGCTAACAAATTAACTTGGTGAGCAGAGGCAAAAACATGACCCAAGTTGACATAAACCGTAATTCACCTCTACTAACAGACAGTCCATGACACCCTTCTGTCCAGCTAAATGCTTACAACCAGAGAAAAGGGCAATGAGGCATTACAGAGCCATTGGTTTTGATAATAAAATGTAATTAGAATGTTACCTGAGCTTATGATCATATCTTTAATTGTAAGTAAACTTTATGATGTGGTGTCATTCTCTGAGTGTCCACAGACTAGAGCGGAGCATCAGTGACAGACCATAAAGTGCATAGGCAGGGAAACGCATATTCTTAATATCATCTTTTTGAGGTAATAAATTAAGTAATTTATTAGATTCAAATTAGCTGTTTGCCCTTCTTTAATGACCAGTACAAATAAAGATGAACATCACAGAATCACATGAAATTAGTTGCTGTCTCAACGTAATGAACTGGAATCAATCAATCAGTCAATAAAATTTTGTTTGTATTGCCCAAAATCACAAATTAGTACAGATGCCTCAACCTTTCCCCTCAGACCCTTGAATGATCAGCAAGCAGATGGTTCTTCATTCCAAAATACAAACTATTGAAGCTATGTTACAGTATGTGTTTATTAATGCCATTATGCAAGTCACTGTGGCTGAATAATAGTTGAATGAAGACAGTTTTATTTCTCCAGTTTTATTATTTCAATAACAGATGTTCCCTTGGACTCCGACAGATGAAACTGAGCATGAAAAGACTGGATTTAAAATCTTTGTTGCTTAAACCTTCCCCAGTAAAGAACAGTACACACACTCATGAGTAAGATGACTTCTTTGAATATATCAACATGAAATTCTGCTTGAGCCTTGCCCACACCTAATCTTTAAAAATTCAGTTCATTTAAATTGCTGTCCAATGTAGGCCCTGACCCAGCGATGTAATGTAATAAAGTACATTTACTTAAGTAATGTATTAAGGACATTTTTTAGGTCCTTTACCTTACTTGAGTATTTTCTACTAGTGCTAATGTACTTCCACTCACTACATTTTAGAGGCATATATTATACTTTTACTCCCCTACATTTATTTGATAATTTTAGTAACCTGTTTCTTTGCAGACTATGGGCCGCATCAGAAGCAAAGCTGTACATTCTTAAAATTATTTACATTTTACTGTTATTGTATTAAAAATCCCTGCTTGGAATAATCAGAAAAATGTTGAATATCAGATCAGATCAGTAAGCAGCCAATTTGATAGATTGGCCCATAGTACACATAGGGGTAAATATACCTTTACTTGCACTTTTGATATTTACGTAAGTACATTTAGTGGCAGATCATTACTTTTGATACTGAAGTACAGTTAATATCAATAATTTCAACATGATATCTTTATGTTTACTCAAGTATGACTTTTGGATACTTTATACAACAATGCTCTACAATGACCTGAGAGCTGAGAAATTGAGAGAGAAAGGTAACATGAGATACTTTTATCTGACCTACAGAGTATAGATATGAAACTTTTTAATTTTTAAGGCCCTAAACACATTAGAGACTCCTTATCCAACAACATAGTTAATCTGGATGGCATTGCCTTGGCCTCCAGCACCACTGTCAGAAGCCTGGGTGTTATCTTTGACCAGGAGCTGTCTTTTAACTCACATGTAAAACAAATATTAAGGCCGGCCTTCTTTCACCTCCGTAACATTGCCAAAGTCCGGCACATTCTGTCTCAACTAGATGCAGAAAAACTAGTTCACGCATTTGTAACTTCCAGGCTGGATTATGGTAATGATTTATTTATTTATTTATGCAGCAGCGCGTGTACTGACCAGAACTAATATCAGAGACCATATTTCCCCCGTACTGGCTTCTCTGCACTGGCTCACAGTTAAATTCAGAATAGAATTTAAAATCTTTGTCCTCACCAACAAAGCTATTCATGGTCAGTCACCATCTCTGGGTCGGTTTTTTTGGGAGCGGTTTAATTACAGCTACTTTAAATGACTGGGGCACATAACCTGTTACAAGGGATAGATTGATAATGTTTAGTAGTGGATTGCTAATTAAGGGTAAAACCTCTTTGAGCAACCTAGTAGGTATGGGGTCTAGTATACAGGTTGATGATTTAGATGAAGATAATGTTGTCGTTAGTTCATGAAGGTCAATTGGATGGAAGATTTCCAAACACACATCAGGACTAATAACAGCCTCTATAATTCCTGTTGCTGAACTGGAATCTGTGGAGTGTAGGATATTTTCTCTGATAAGTCTAATTTTATTATTGAAGAAGTTCATAAAATCATTACAGGTGAGGGCTCTAGGAATGCATGGTTCAATAGAATGATGGTTCTCAGTCAGCCTGGCTACAGTGCTGAAAAGGATCCTGGGCTTATTCTTGTTTTCTTCTATCAACGCTGAATAGTAGTCTTTTCTTGCTCAGCGAAGGGCCTTCATGTATACTTTAAGGCTATCCTGCCAGGGCATGCGTGACTCTTCCAGTTTAGTGGAACGCCATTTCTTTTCAAGTTTATGAGTTTTCTGTTTTAACTTGCGAGTGTTAAGATTATACCACGGAGCTAGTCTCTTTACTGGTTTTGTTTTCTTTTTAACTGGGGCAATGGAATCGAGTGAAGCACGTAGAGAGCCGGCAGTGAAATCGGCAAGGTGATCAAGCTGGGAGGGGCTAAATTTAAGATATGACTCCTCTGTTATTTTGGGATATGGCACTGAAATTAATGCAGAGGGAATAATTTCTTTAAAATTTTCAACAGTGTCCTCAGATATGCATCTGCTATAATAACTAGTGACTCTTGGTTTATAGTTGATGAGCAGAAATTCAAATGTTAGAAGATAATGATCTGATAAAAGCAGATTTTGCGCAGAGACATTTAAATGCTCAATTTCAATGCCATATGTCAGAACAAGATCAAGGGTGTGATTAAAAGTGTGTGTTGATTCTTGTACACACTGACAGAAGCCGAATGAATCTAATAGTGAGAGAAATGCCGTACCAAGGCTGTCGTTTTCAATGTCTACATGGATATTAAAGTCACCTACAATAATGACTTTATCTGTTTTGAGGACCAAAGCTGAGAGAAACTCTGAAAATTCAGATAAAAATTCAGTGTAGGGTCCAGGTGCTCGATACACTATAACAAACATAATTGGAGTTTTCATGGTTGGATCGGAAATGCTAAGAATGAGATTTTCAAATGAACTAAATTTTTGTTTGGGCTTAGGGTTTATTAATAGGGCAGAATTGAAAATGGCTGCAACTCCACCACCTCTGCCAGTGTCTCTGGGAATGTGTGTGTTAATGTGACTGGGAGGAGTGGATTCATTAAGACTTACATATTCGTCTTGGCACAGCCAAGTTTCAGTAAGGCAGAATAAATCAATATTGTTATCTGATATAAGCTCATTTATTAATACACCTTTAGATGATAGGGATCTGATATTCAAGAGTCCACATTTAAGTCTCTTTACTTTGTAAACTGCCTCATTAGTGGTGTTGATTTTTATTAAGTTCCTATGTGAACTCTTATTTGATTTAGTGAATTTAGTGAATTTATGTGGACGGGGGACAGACACAGTCTCTATGGGGTTGTAGGTGGATGACTCTAAAGGAAGCGCAGAGAAGCGTGTAAGACTGCAACTCTGCTTCCTGGCCTCAACTCTGAATTGTCAATTTGGCTGACTAATAAATCTGGCCATATTTCTAGAAATGAGAGCAGCTCCATCCCAAAAGTGAGGGATGCCGTCTCTCCTCATTAGACCAGGTCTTCCCCAGAAAGTTTGCCAATTATCAATGAAACCCACGTCGTTTGCTGGACACCACTTCGACAGCCAGGGGTTGAACGACGACATGCAGCAAAACATATCGTCACTGGTCAGGTTAGGCAGGGGACCAGAGAAAACTACGGAGTCCGACAGTGTTTTGGCAAAAGCACACACCGACTCAAAATTAACTTTAGTGACTTCCGACTGGCGTAGCCGAACGTCATTACCGCCGACATGAATTACAATCTTACTGTATTTACGTGTACTTTTTGCCAGCAGCTTTAAATTTGATTCCACGTCGCCCGCTCTGGCCCCAGGAATACATTTGACTATGGCCGCTGGTGTGGAAAATGTCACGTTTCGCAAAATAGAGCTGCCAATTACTAGAGTTGGTTTCTCAGTGAGTGCGTCACTGAGTGGGGAAAATCTGTTGGAAACGTGAACGGGTGGGTGGTGAACCGTGGGCTTCTGCTTAGGACTATGCTTCCTTCGAACAGTCACCCAACTTCCCTGGTTTCCCGACTGCTCGGGAGCTGCTCTCAGTCGACCCGCACCGGCTAATGGGGGCTGGCTAGCTAGCGAAGCTACGGGTTTGGTTTGCAAGGTGCGGATCGTAGCCTCCAAATCACTAAGCCTCGCCTCCAACGCAGCAAATAAACTACACTTAGTACAGGTACCATTATCACTAAATGAGGCAGAGGAATAACTAAACATGTGACACACTGAGCAAGAGAGAAGAG
>KV751391.1:0-13587 GCA_001698575.1 Mola mola
ACAAAAAAAAAAAAAAAAAAAAAAAAAATAGGACAGGAATGAAATGAGTCGTTACTCAGTTTGCTGTTACTGCGTCAGACATCAGCTATAACCTCAGACCAGCTATGCTAATAATGCCATCGATATAGTCCACTAAATGGCGTGCTGCATGTGATTTCTTCTGTTTGTGCCCTGAACACAGCGCTTTCAAATAGAAACAGAAAATATCTTCTTCTTGTATTTGAATGATGGTTATTTAATTTTCACAAAACACAAGTGTATGATGTCTAAGACTTACAATAAATACATGTGGCGTTTTTCCTTTTTCCCTCCACAATATTTACACTGCAGCTTTATCCCATATGCTCAGCAAGATGCTGCATACAGCCTTATGAATAGGCTCAAGGATACATTCATACTCTGATGTCCAAACATACGTGTTTGTGCACGTGTTTTGACCTCTCGTCAGTATTATAATCCCTAAACAAACCATCATAAATGAGCCCTGCGATGCGTATTTGTCTGAACGAAGGCAACCCCCTCCTCCTCTGCCCCTGGGGTGGGGTTGCCATGGTGATAGATTCATAGACATATGGGGTGAGAGAGAGAGAGAGAGAGAGAAAGAGCACTGGGTTGGAGGGGCGGGGCTGCAGAGGTTAGGCAGCGAGAGGATGGATAGCGGTGTGAGGACATTGGTGCTCTGTCTTTCAGATGTCTCTTTGCGTTTCATCTGTCAATCATCCATCCGTGTCAGCCGGAGCTCGGTGCAGGAACAGTTCATGAACTTTTCTCAATCTCGTCTCTGTCGGGCACCATCTTGACAGTAATTCATGGGGAAAGGATTGATACGTGCGTCGCCTTTGCGGTCGAAAAATCACAGTATGTGCAGAGTAGTGATAGGCAGGCTATTCAATGAAAAGGTTTGTCATTAAATTGATTTTGAAGACTGTTCTCACATTTTGCAATCTCTGGCCATGTTGTTACTTACAGTAAAGCCCAACAACATTAGAAAAGCGATCACACCGGTGTTTTCGCTCCTTGAAATATAGATTCAGATGAGGTAAACGACCTTTCAGCAGACCTGAGGACAGAGAGACAATAGGCAGGAGTAAAAGAAGTGAGAAAAAGGCGGGGGTAGTGGTGAAACAGCCATCAGGACTGGCCTTGTTGCTGTAAAAACACATTTTTTTCATAAGCCATGCTATGCAAAAAGGGAAGACCAGGTGCTCGATCAAACCTCATGTCTACTGTTTTATTATTTTTTTCGTCACCTCTCCCTGCCCTTCTCCAAAGAAAACTTCCATGTTCCTTCCCTCTTTCCGCACACCATCCTTCTCCTCTTCCCACTCTCCTCGTCATTCGTCTTCTCTTTGCTCTCCAAGTGATATGAGGGAACGACCCTTGGCCTCTCAGGGGTCAAGTGATACAAGGTCATTGGCAGGTCATCTTTGGTGACTGGCTGACCTCTAAAAGGACTTCTGGAAGGACCCAATCAGGTTCTCTCCCTCATTCCCCCTAAGCGACCACCCCCCTCCCTCCGTAGCTCATCAGCAGCCTGTGCCACATGACCAGGACGAGGCGTCAGAGGGAGGATGATTAATGATGCTTTTAGTACCTGTTTAGAATGAAGCTGTCCACGCTGCACTGTAATTACCCACTCCTAGGCGGCAGCTGCCCAACATAATTGCTTTTTGTTTGTTGACCTGGTTTATTGAGGAGAAAGATGGCTTTGGCTGTGTGAGAAGGTGTTCTGTACAGTACACAGAGTTAAGGCGACACTGTGTTTTTAAGATCCATGAAAGACATGAAAGATGCACACCTCAGGTGTGTGTGCAGATGGAGGAGATAGACTGAATATTTATATTCTATACAACAGATCCATGCATTAACAATCAAAGAATCTATGTAGCCACAAACAGTCATAAACACTTGAGGTCAAAGACAGCTGCATACCTCTTGTGCAAGGTTACTGGAAAACACCACATAAGTATTCAACATGCACAGTTTATGTTCTGTCATATAGAATTCATATTAACACCTTACCAGCAGGAGTACAGTGTTGTTTTGAAATTTCAAAGCAAAGTTCAGAAGGTCGCTGGAATAAAGCACCCAGAGATCCTCCCTTCCCCATCCGTCTTAGGCTACATGCCTACGGCAAATATGAAAATTTCAGTACCTTTGGGGCATGCCACGAGGACAGTGACAATGAAACCTAGATAAACAGTCCCTTGTTTGACCTATGGAAAGCATAAATTTACCACTCATAAATCCTGGACTGTTTCAGCTCCGTTTGGCGCATTTGCACTGCCTCTCTACCCAGACAGAGACAGGCAAGTGTCGGATATCAGTGCTGCCGTATGAGCAGCTTTCATCCTGCTCCTGGTTCTCACATAACTCAGTCGTGCAGCCTTTATCACCACCTCATAAATAACTAGGCTATCGCTTGATAATGTCCGCTTAATGCTTCGTCAATAAAGTCCAAAGTAAGAGGGGCCTTTTTTTTTGCTTCTCTCTTGTACATAAATATAAACAGTACAGTAGATTGATGTGATGGGCAGGCTCTTTCCATACTGGGACAAAAAGGAGGCAGCGTGTGGGCCCAGGAGCTGAAGGTGGGCCGTGGGGCTGCAGGTGTTTAGAGGAGATAGTGGGCTGTAATGAGAGGGCTGCAAGAGAAGGGCTGAGTGGATAGCCTTGACTGATCACCTGTGAAAGGCACATACACACATATACACAGAAAAGACAGCGCACAGACACTTGCACAGACAGGCACACGCACATGCGGGGAAACTCATTCCCACACCCACACACATACTAATGCCATCATTAGTTAACCCATTGGTGTCGATGCCGGGTGCACATCCTCCCCATTTGAAGGGCATTAGAGCATTATGATAAAGACGCTCCCAAATGAGGTGCCTTTGTATCTTGTTAGCATCTTTTCTTAATCTACTGACAAATTTGCAAAAACCTACCGCATGTAACCACACATATGCGTCCACGAATGTAAGCCTCATTGTGTTGTGCACGTCGTGGGGCAGTTATCGACCATGTGCACAAGTCATCAGAGCATCCAATTCCAGTGCAGCGCCAGGGGCAGCTGCAGTCAGTGTGATGGGCTGGAATAGGCTCAGACTGAGCCCAGGGGAGACAAAGGAGACTGACAGGGATGTTGCTGGACTGAAGGAAGGGGCTGATTGTGATCCATGAGTTAGTCAGCAGTGTAGCACCTGGGCAGGGAGCAGCCGCTTGATAAGCGGGGCAGGGCGACTAAATGAGAGAGATGATCCATTCAGCTTTCATTGACATACTTTGTAGTCTGGCTGTTATATGAATATTTACATACATTTGTCTAGGCTCAAGCATTTCACCAATTAGGAAACCAAATGTAATTTATATACACACTTCAAATCATTCTTTGAAGTCTTGAACGCGCGTGGATTTGTTTTCATGATTTAGTGAAAGATATTTCCCTTCCATGTCAAACATGGCTTTCAGTATCGTCAGATAAAAACAATGGGACTTTTGAAAGAGACCTTTGCATGACTTCATTGGGGCCAAGCCTGCCAAACCTACATTAGCTGATGATCACTCTCAGCTTGACTTTGAGGCAGATACATTTCAAGATGCTGCAAGGTGTGTGTCACCTTCAAAGGAGTTCAGGATAGGGAGTAAATTTAAATTATTATTTTTGCTTTACATTGTTCCAGTGTTTGACATTGTAATAACAGACTCAACAGGAAACAAAAACACTACTGTGTTCAGCAAAATTTGACACTGATCATCCATTATTCTCGCATTAGATATTGACGTTGTATAATCATTTGACACCGCAAAACGAGGAATATGGGCTTTCAGAAGCATGTTCTTCTGAGATCAAATCTAAAGTACAACAAACAAAAGTCAGATATGTTTTCTTGTCATTTTTTCATTTTGTGGCAAGAATTTGGAACTATGCACGACGATATACAGTTTCAAGAGCCCAAAGTTTAGATAAAATCCTGAGGCCATGTAGGGTCATTCACCAAATACACCAGAGTAAACACGTAAACCCAGGAACACTGATTTACACTAAATTACAGACATTTCTTAGGGGAGCAAGCTGAGAAGATATTTTATGTTAGCAATTAACTTTTGGTGGAATCCTCTGGGAACAAGCTCTAATAACCAAATACACAACAGAGAGAGAGACAAGAGGACCATGGGTCTCTCTGCAGGAAAAAAACAATTAATTTAGAATTAAACATGTAAGACCATGTAATAGAAATTAATGACTGACCGCTCAACCTTGAAGTTTCCGGAAGGACTATTTCCTCAGTGCAGAGATGCTAGTAGCTTTTAGCGTAGCTCCCCTCTTAATATGCTCAAGAGTTAGCAGCAGCACAAGAGCTATTTTTCACCAGAATGCAGAGAGATGTGATTATTACAGATGAGTTTGTCTGACTCTGGGTAAGTAATACAATAAACTCATTTGATAAAATGTTGGGTGTACCTAAACGCATTATATCCAGCATGTCTGCAAAAACATCACTGTCATCTGCTGCTCGCACTGGACCTCATTTATCAGTATTTGCTTCATCGAACAGCACTGGAAGAGTGCAAAAATACAACATTTTTTGAGTGTGTTTGTGCAGCATTTCAAAATATAGTTTTGCTTAGTTAATGTTGTTTTTGGTGTTTGTGGAATATGTAAAGATTAAGAGAATTGCATGATTAATAATTGCAGCGATTGATTTCAAGCTCCCCAGTGATAGTTTTGAAGACATAATAGAACAGTTTCAGGTATGAAAGCAAAGCAAAATTCAAACAATACATTAACATGTTTCTATTTTAATATTTTAATTCTATTTGAATATGATTTAAAAATACAGACAGCCATGCAGACTTGAGCTTTTTGCATTTTAAGATTCCTTCACAGTCTCAAGTGCTGCACAAACAGAAGAGAGGACACCTGAGCATGACATGGGGCATGGGGGCAGATTTAGGAGGAAGGTGAGCAAGGAGGCATCAACAAACTTGTGAAAGCACTGCTCAGAACACAAATGAATCTCATGGTTAATGGAGACAGAACTATTGCAAAATTAGGAGAGACATTAACTGGGATATCAATAAATAAACCTCTAATTAGGAAAAAAGAAGCAGAGCAGAGCAGGCGCAGCAGCACGGGGGGAGAATATCAATGGCCCCCTCACATCTGTATGCAGGCACAGCTCTCTGGTGTGGGGATGGGCCTCACAGGGGCTTCACCAATGGCACTGGCTCACCCATCCATTCCTGACCCACCCTGGTGGAGAGCGTGCCCACTCTTTGACTGTGCAGTGAACCCAGCGCACTCTCCCCTCCCTCCAAGTGCAGCACCCACTTTCTCCTTCCCTTCTCTTCTCTTCTCTAGCAGGCCTATCTGCACAGTGCCCTGAGTGTGCCGCTGTGCTGTGTGACTTCGCCATGATTGATTGTGGTGGGGGTCCTCCACTCCCTTAGTGAGTGAGAAAATGGAGGAGGAAAAACAGGAGAGAAGGGAACGGGCAAAACAGAAAAGTGTGGAGAAAGAGAGAGAGAGAGAGAGAGAGAGAGAGAGAGAGAGCCCATTTTAGGTTAAAAGAACAGAGGGAGTATTTTTTGAATGTGTCTGCATGCATGTATGTGTCTCCATCTATTGGTTTGGAGTATGTATGTAAAATGTGCATGTAGGAATGAAGCTGAACCACAGTCAGTGCCTCCCCAGAGTCAACATGTAGGTTTGTGTCCAGTAATAATGTGTCAGGATTACGTGGATGTCTGGCCACCAGAGGGATGTGGAAGTGCAGCCTAGGTGTTGGTGGAAGCTATGGGTGGAGGAGTGCGTGGTGCTGACCGCTCCCTGTCTCTCCCCTTCTGTTCCCTGGAGGGTAATAAAGACTGATGACAGTGATGCTGTGCCATCCGGCTCCACAGTCTCCACTGCACAACCATTTGCGCCATCATTTATCCCGTCCCCCCACCCCTTTCCCGCTCTAATTCTGCTTTAATAACCGCCAGCTCCATTCATCAGTGTATTGACGGGCATGACAGGCGGTGCGGCACACACTAACTCCCTGCCCTTTACTCGCTCATAGCCGGGGTCAGAGCGAGGTCACACAGTCAATAATATCAACACACCTCACTGTCACCTTGGAAGGACTGCATGCCCTGCATATCTTTCCCCACGAATGCCCAAACTCCTCTTTGACTTTAGTGCTTAGTAACATGTGCACATTTGGTATGATCTGTGAACCTATAAGCAGCAGAGTTACAGCAGCACCACAGCAGGTGGTGTTGATGTTGCTCCACTGATATGAGATGTCGACTGAGATGTCGACACTGATTCTGATGCGTTAACCTGAGTTTGATTATTGCATTACTGTAATGTTGAACAGATTTACTGTATTAAAGTGTGTGTTCTTTTACACCAGATCATATAGTATTTACACTTTGCTCTTGCAGAAGGGAAATCAAATCAAATCAAATAAAATGTTGTTTGTATTGCCAAAAATCACAAATTACAAATTGTCTCACTGGGCTTTTACAAATTGTACAGATGTGACACTTTCTGCCCTTAGACCCTCAAATGTTCTGAGGGCAGTGGTGGGGGGAGCTACAGACATTTGCTAAAGGTGAAGTCTCTCCCTGTCTCTTCCTTGGGCATTAACCTCTTCATATGCAAAACATGTCCTGCTGTCCTCCAACGTTCGCTGCCATGACACATTTCTTCTTCATTTCAGCTTGACAGTGACATTTATGTTCATTTGCTCTGTGCAATTGTGAGGCATCTGGATGGGCTGTTTCCACGTGTTTTTTTTTTCCCTCACCTCTTTCCTTTTTTCTCCTCTGACAAAAATATTAATGCAGAATTGCATGCCAGAGTGAATAAGCCCTTGATTTGCAGTTGAATTTTGAAGAGCACATAGAGGAAAAAGACTTCAGCTGTTAAACTTGCCGACAATACTGAGGAGTTAAGGTTTTAAATAGATGATATTGTGTGTGGCACCTCAGAACAAAGCTAGTATCAGCAGCACTGGGAACCTGCATCAGTCCATGAATCTTTTCATGTTGCTGAGAATGATGGTGCTAGAGTTGGTGCTGCACTTGGTCAGGTGGCACCCACCACTCTTCCTCCTCCATGTTCACATGATTTATCAACAGGCTCTTGTACAATCCACAGTCCCTTTCGGGACCCCTTCTGCTAACACATAACTACAGAAGCTCAAACTTTACAGACAAGAGTGAAGAAGTCAGACACAAATCAAGCAAACAGCAGCCTTTTAACTTTTTACTGCCAGGCACACACGGCACATAAAGTTTTGGAGGTACCAAACCCACACATATGTGCACTCACCTCCAAACCCCCATCCCTGTCCCGCTTCACCTACTCCTGACAGGCAGCAGAAGTAGCCAGAGGTGTGCGTGCTGAGGGCTCTTATCCAGGGTGCAGGTCCCATTGTTAAAGATCATTGAGCTAATTAATAACATGGCACAGAGAGGAATGGCAGTCATTAAGAAGCCGCCCCTGTGTATGTTACGATTCTGTGGGCTTCTTCATGAGAGTGGGTGTGGGGGTGGGGGTGGGTGTAGGGAGGGGGCACTACAGACACAGGGACTAACACCGGCATGCAACCCTGTGATTCACGGCTCACATAGGCCAAGCTAACATGAAAGCAAACCATATTACAGGCAAACACAGACGCACATTCCCAAGCACAGACATGCACATAACACACACAAACACATACTTAACATAATTTACTGTAGTGGAACTTTAAATAGACTCAGTTGGTGTGAGGGTCAGCCAGAGTGCTGCCAAGCAGGATTTCCCTTCCTATCAATGAAGGCAGGTCCGTGTGTTACTGTTAGGCCGCACTGTAACTCAGACACACAAATGCAGGAACACAGTGTTGTATGAGGCTCTAAAACACACTACTGAACAAGCAGGGCCTATAATTTCCAGTCTGCAGCTATGTTTTAGACGGTGACTATACATTGCCAATATTTACTATAGGCTAGCAGACCAGACGGTTAGGAGCACTTAGTTGTGTGAGGCAGCCCAATAGCTCAGCCTGGGCTAATGAAAGGAAACAACAGGAGTAATTAGCAATGCATACAAACAGCTCACTGAGGCCCCGGTCTCCAGCCTCCCCCCTGACAGCAGAGGGACTGGCAGCCTGAAGTAGAAGGTAATTGGAAGAGCTAGGAGCCGAGACAAAATCAATGGCAACGCATGCACAGACACAGCACGATTACTCACCACCCTGCCTCGCAGCCCCAGGGACTCAAACATGACAAGTTATTGTTGCAGTTTTGACCCCGTGGAGCTTACAGTCACCTGAGGAAATGCTGCTTTACTGCACCTCAGTGGAGTTAAAAATGTGCAAATATTCTTTCAGGTGCGGCAGAATTCATCTCTGGAAATGGACGGAAAGATTCAGAGACAGACAAACAGTCAGACAAGCAGTCAGACAAGCACTCACACTGAGAGCTGACACGGCGTTGCCTACAAGCATGGCACTTTGACCACTGGCCATACAGGGGCCTAACGACCTTCCTCCCAGTCTAATTGATCCCATCCTGGTGCCATTTATGTGTCTGCCTGTACACTAATGTCTCCTCATTCACTAATTAGGAATCATCAGCATAAACAGAAAAACCATGTGGCTGCTGCCTGCAGACACCCATGCAGAAGACCCTGCCTTGTATGTCTCCTCATTCTTGCTGAGCGGAGGCATCACTAATGCACATGGCTGGCTCTAACTTCTATCCTACAGAGAACTTTCTGCTGCAGGCAATCGCAGCCATACTAAAACAGTAATAGACAATAATAATTCAAGAGTTTCTTTTTTTTTTTCCATTCTATACATGCATTATGGGAAGTTTTTCCAAGTTCAGGCCTCACCTCAATCAGGACATGTTGGTTCTTGTCTTCAGCATCAAGATGAGTTAATAGAACAGTTATAGTAAAAGTATTCAGACCCTTTACATACAGTACAGCCATATATACATATACATACATATATACATATACAGTATATAAAGAGACTAAGTGGTAAGAAGGAGGCCGAACACTAGTGAGTGTCAGAGCCACTATCAGAGATGAAACACCAAAGATCCAGGAATACATCAGGAAGATGGCCTTGAATGATGACCTGCTAAGTGAATGTCTCAGACAGCAGAAACCCAGTGAGGAGGAGGAAGAAGAAGAGAGACCATCATGGAGGGACAAGCCCCTGCATGGGATGTACAACCGACATTGAGGAAGTGGCTGATATCAAGAAAACATACCAGTGGCTGGGGAAGGGGTGTCTCAGTGACAGCACAGAGGCACTGATCATGGCAACACAAGAACAGGCCTTGAACACATGATCGATAGAGGCCAGGGTCTACCACACCAGACAGGACCCAAGGTGCAGACTGTGCAAAGATGCCCCTGAGACAGTGCAGCCCATAACAGCAGGGTGCAAGATGCAGGCAGGTGCAGCATACTTGAAGCTTCACAGCAAAGTGGCCAGCATAGTATACAGAAACATCTGCTGAGTATGGGCTGGAGGTTCCAGGATCCAAGTCGACAACACCTCCTAAGGTGATCGAGAACGACTGAGCTAAGATCCTGTGGGACTTCCAGATCCAGATCGATAAGATGGGGGTGACTAATCAACCGAATATCGTGGTGCCAAACAGGAGAAGAAGGCGGTAATTGTAGATGTTGCAATCCTGTGTGCTATTCCAGTGGCATGACTGTAAAAGTATGCCTTTTATGCTATAATTATTTCCTATCAGTGATGGTTAGGTGTCAGAATATATTGTCTTATTGTGAGGCAATCTGAACAATTTTAGACTGTATTTCACTTACTTCAGCAATATTTCTGATTTAGTGGTCAAAAGGATAGATATAGCTTCTATTAGTCCTAATTATTACTGTAAATTCTGTAGTTCTGGCCAGGTAGGCTCAGTGGGGATTGTTATGAGTAGAGTGGACACACAGAGATACCTTCTCCACCTGATGCAGAGCAGGCAGGAGAGAGGAATGCAACCAGGCTCCACATAATGTTAATACAGGAGACAGAGCTATGATTCAGGTGCAACATGGTCCCATTCAGCCACACTTAATAACATCTTCTATAACAACATCACTGCTTTCAGGGAACCAAATGCCTGGATGGATGCTGGACAACACACAAACACACACACATACAGCCTGCCCTTCAAATACCGGTGCATTACTGCCCTGGTGCTCATTGACAGAGCTGCCACTCACCACAAAGATAGATGCTCCTCCTGGGACAAAACCTCCTTCATTGACTCATTTGTTTTGCAGATCTAATGATCTAACTACCTTTGAACACAACACTGAGGTGAGTGTGTGTGCTCCTAAGATGGGAGGAGGCTTTTATGCATGCATTCTTGTGCCAAACATTTACCATGATAGGGAGAATAATAAAGCCTGCAACCAACGTTTCTCTCCGCTTACTCATGAGATTCTGAGCATATTCCTGTTGCTTATTAATACCCATTTGCCTCAAAGTTCCTTGATTAAAAAGATGTAAATGACAGGTCTTAGATCCCAGATTCCCTGAGCATTATATCAACCAAAAAAAACATTTAAAATTTGCATTTTCAGTCCATTAACAGAGCCTCAAGGAACCTCGAGCCACCAGCCTTCAAAAAACCTTCATCTGCTGCAGGTCTCCCGATGGAGTGTGTCTCTATCAAGAACTATTTTAGCAGACATTTTAGCAGGCGGCCCTGCATTCATCACATGCTCCCAGCCATGTCGATAGTCGCCGGGCTGAGCTGGCTCATAATGAAAGTGACGAGTTGCACTCCTATAGCAAAGTCATTTTCTTTATCAGTCCGATTAAAGGAAGTGATAAGATGGTGGCTCGGCACTGTAAGAGCCTCACTCAGCTATTCATCTCACCAAGATCTACAAATAGCAAAGCTCATCCCTCAAGGCAGCCGCACTGAACCTTTATCAATGGAATTTTAAGAAGTACTAATATCTCATAAGAATGTGTGCTTATGAAAACCATCATTTCCATATCATTATCAGCCTGAATATCTGACTGCTACATTAAGAGGCTTCTCTGGCTTCTGCTTCTGGTTCAGGAACTGCAGAGAGAATGCAGGTGCAAATATGATTTGGACCTTTTCCTCTTATGAAGTTGACCTCCTGTAATTGACACAGACACACTGACAATTTGATTAGCTCTTCCTGCTGCTTGAGGGCTTTGTGACCATGGCAGCCTCGTCATCTGTTTTATGTGCATAGCTCCACCTATTGGTGAAGTCAATGAAGAGCACAGCAAGGCTGACTTGCTTCAATCAGGTTGTGTTTGGAAGTGAGCCACTGGGCCCAATCCAGCCAGACTGCCGCTAAACCCCACCCCGCCTAAAGCAGTGAAGGACAGATGATCAGCTCTGCAAGAGCATGGCTGCATAACAAAGTTTGAAATTATTTAATAATTTGTAAATTGCTTTAGTGTGTCGCGTTATCAAACAACACAAATTTTTGTACTTTCTTTTTCATCAGGCTCCGCCAAATATAACAGAATTTGGGTGAATGTTTGTATGTCTGTGAAACGGAAATCATTCACACATGTAATGATTCGCATCCAAGTTGGTGGTTTGAAGAAAAAGTTTGCGTCCACAGGCAGCCTGAGTGTTGGTGAGCGTGTGAGCACCACTAAACGCGGCTCACCCCGTTAACACAAAAAGAACAGATAAGAGCCTCTTGAAACACTTGAGATAAGCACACTGGTTCAAGTGCACTGACGTTGTCACCCAACGTGTATGGTGTGGAAAGAAAAATGCAGAAAGCACACACACACATACTTAAGCTGTACCATTCACAGTAACAAAAAGCAATGCGTTCAATAGCAAAACAGCGTGTCACATGAAGTGAAAATGACGTCGATTCATCAGGATACATCATTTAAGCTGTCAAACATCAAAGGCTCTCTGATCACAGCTCATTCATAAGGACACCAAAAGCTTCATTTATCATATTTGTTTGAACAAGGAGAGACATAGTCAGGCAAGACGAGCAGGAGAGAGGAAAAGGCTGAGGAAAGCGTGAAGGGTAAATGTCGAGAAACAAAACAAAATCATCTTTGAAAAGGAATGGAATAAGAGAAATCAGACAGAGCAGCAGAGGTTAACAGATAAAAATAAAGACAAACAACTGAGAACAAAGCAGAAAAGAGCATTAAAGAAAGGGTATTTTTTTAACAAAAAAAAAAGGGATAGTATCATGTGAGAGATAATTAATAGCGAGCAGAAACAGAGTTTTACTACTTCTGTTTGTGGTGGGACGCCACCTGGACTGGGCCCTACAACCCTACGGCTCTTCAGTCTAAGCATGCTGGTTCAGAGCTTCACACACCTGCATGCACCAAAAATGTGCACAGAACACTATCTCTCCCTGCACACTTTCATGATCTGCAAGCTCCCTCCCACCTTTATTTGACCTCATGAGACTTCCAGAACATCATTCACTTGAATCCGGATTTATTATCATTCATCATTTTATTGATATGGGAAACATTTCTGAGGGAGATTGCACTGCTAATTTCTGTCCAAATAATGCTTGTAAGTTCATATCTTTACAGTCATGATCAAATGGTTTTTATATATCCCCTGGCTCTTGTATTCTCCAAATTGCTTCAATAAATAACTTGTAAGTCTAATTATGCAGCAATTAATTGCAGCCAACATGGAACACCCATCAATCTTGTAACTTGAAAAATTCTTTTCCGGCACAGCCTGGCAGTACAAATAAGAAATTTGATTAGGTTTTACTTGCATGTATGGGATCATGTGTGTGTGTGTGTGTGTGTGTGTGTGTGTGTGTGTGTGCCAGTTTGCCATTTCTGTGAGCATGTGAGTGTGACTGTGTGCGTACATGCGTGAACATTTGTGAATGCTTGTGGAGGTTAAAGCCAAATCACAAGAAGAGCGAGCTCCATCCCAGCAGCTCTCGGCAGTCTGCTCTCTCTGCCATCTAGTCCAGTTGCTATGGCAGCAGCAGTGAAGGCTGTATCCATGGCCAAAGGAGGAAGCTGGCATTCCCCAATAACAGATCTTCCACCCCCTCCCCTCTGCCTGTCTCCCCCCACCAGGCTCCTGACCTGCTGGTGAACCCGCCTGGAGGTCGGAGGTCAATGGCTCAGAGCTGCTGAGTGACAGTGAGGGATGATGAGGGAGAGAATGAGAAAGAGAGGAGTTACACCATACAGATGGGGAGGAGAGATGAGAAAATGAAAAGATGAGTCCAAATTTGATTACTATCAAGAGGTGGGGGTGCGAGTGGCCGTTTCAGAAAATGGCCGCTGTTTTGCCCGGTGACTTTAAAATGGAGGTGTGATGCAGATTGTGTTTTTTTTCTGTTCCAAAATTTCTGTATTTGTTGTATTTTATTTTCCAATTTTTGGGTGTGTGCCAAGCTGCGGGTTGGGGGGCGGGGCGTAAGGGGCAGGGGCAGAGGAAGGAGACAGGCAGGAAGATGGATTCACGTCACTTCCACTTCTTTGTTTATTGATTCTGTGTGTGTGTTCTGAGGCCACAAGAGAAAGTGTTTCTGTCCACAAGCGGGTACAAAAG
>KV751391.1:20936-44150 GCA_001698575.1 Mola mola
GTTGTGCCGAGACAAGTCGGAGTTGGAGGACGGACGATGGGGCAAACAGAGAGCGAGATACAGCTCACGCTATAGGTGGCACCTCGTGGGAGGATAATGGTAACAAATACGGGGTCTTTGCAACCTGTTTGCTGCAGTTCCTATGTCTCAGGGCCAGCATCCATCATCCATGACAGGTCTAACTACCTGCTGAGTGATACCTAATGTTTTCAGATGGGCTAAATTCACAGCTATCACCCTTTATATGATATGTCTGGGATAGAGACAGGGGCATCACAAAAGAGCCAGGAAAGATGTTGATTAGGCTTAATGGTGGCACATAATGTAGAACGGTGACAACAGTTGTGACTATTGAGGGGATCTTTAAAACACATCTTAGATAGTCAGCCAGAATAATAACAATAACTAGAGCTAATGTTTAAACCCATCTGCACTGGCCCTGATGGCCTCCAGACAAGACAGACCTACCAACATAGACGCACACAGCCTCACATTGACAACAAAGCATTAACATCTATGTCTTGACATTATCACGACATGGCATTGCAAAGTCTCCCAGCACAAACAAGTCCTCAAACACAGGCACACACACATAAACACACGCCGCCCGAACAGACGTGGGCTGTCTGATTTACAGTGAAGTAAACGCTTTAACCCGCACATCTTACTCCAACACCTAAACACCTGACAGGCCTCTCATAAATAAGGCTGGCCAGCGACTGCCACATAATTTACACCTTGGCTATCTTCTAGGCTAACATATAACAGATCTCCACTCCATATTTCACCACCCAGAGCTCGCCACTCCCTGAAAAAGATGGACCTGCAAAAGTTAGTCCAAAAGAAGGGGGCAGGAGAACTTCAAAAGCTTCAGAGAGAGGACTAGATTTTGGGGTTTAGGGTCTAAAGCTCTCCGGGCCTGGAGTAATGTGTGCACATATGTGTGTGCGTTAGTGTCTACGGAGGTGGAGGGTGCATGTGAATGACCCTGGCCCGGGGCGTAGCCTAACCTAGCCTAGCCACAGCCCAGCTCAGATCAAGGCCCACAGCCAGGAGTTCCACTTCTACGTCTGCCATAAATCGTCTCGCCTTTGTCTATTCTCTCTTTGACTGGCTGAAACTCAACCTCTTCCATTAAGAGTGATGGATCGGCAACACTCAGGATGTAAGAGACTTGCAAAGATTGTACTTTACACTGCAAATGTGAAAGAAATACACACACAGGTATGACACCAAGCAGGCATTGTGACATGTGAAATACATTTCACAGCAGGTAGGGACAAAGAAAGAAAACTGAGGCTCTTTCATGTTGGAATAGCATCATCATGGCTGATATGTATCTGTAGTTCGCTCTAGAAAGGGTGTATGTATATTAATGTTGTAAGATGCAGTCTATGGTTTTTAATTGTACCTCCCTTGGATTCAACAGCATCTGTGCGCCCTCTGGTGGCTGTTTTTTGTCATGGTCACTTGATTATGTTCGCTGAAAGAGGTAGACGTGGACCTTCAACAATTCTGCGTTTAATTAGTGTTAAACAACTATAATTCTATTTTTACTATCACGTGGCTTATCACATAGCTCTACCAGTTGAATGTGTAAACACAACATAAATTAAAACCATTAAACATTGCATTGTAATTGTATTTGTACACTTCTTGTTTTCTTTTAATAACGGTTAGTTTAATGAAAGAGTAGTGTTGAAGTGGCATGTTTTACAGACTCACAGAGACCAGAATACAAAGGAAGCTGTATAAGACTGGGTTTCCACAGCAGGAGAGAGATAATTGGTTTGGCAAAAGATGTTACAAAACTTCTCCACGTGTTAGAACACAGACCTCAATTTAGCAGCTGTGAGTGTGCCTGTGTGTAGTAACACAAAATGTGTTTTGCGCTGCTTGTAAGGGACAACTTTATCAACATTGCATATTACTTATAATGACAAATCCATCATTTCAGTCACGCTACTCTGTCTTCAAAATAAAGCAGACAAAACCCAGTTTAAGCCCCCGCACAAAGCCCTATGGGAAAACGAACCGAGAAAAATTCTATGTGCACAGGTGTGCAAAGAGAGCAAAAATGTGCCTTTTTAAAATAAATATTCAAATTTGAAGACCTAGTGTTGCGTCTGCAGAGTGCAGCTGCAAGCTGGCAGAGTGACGGCGCCCTCGGGTGGTGAGAGTGTGAAACAGCAGCAGTGAACGTGAGGTCCTTCTTGCAGCTGACAGATTCGCTGCTGATATTTTCATCGGCTCAAATCTATAGCACCGCTCTCACTTTTGAATGAATCGCGTTTTTGATTTACATTGTGCGTCTTGTGCGCGTGGGTCCTGATTTGAGTGCGGCGCAAGCGCAGTGACCAGACGTGCGGTGGTCTTTTGTCTGGTAATTCATCGGTCATGCGCCTGCGCGTTGCTCCGCCGGACAGCGGAGGCACATAAAGCCTGGTAAATTGCACCAAGGCAATAAAATGGCAATAAAATGACAACAACAGTACATTAATCCATCACCAGGGAGCGCTGAAGGTACTGTAAAGAGCTCTGACTGGAGACGGGAATGATTTCTAGGGTTGATGTGCTCAGGGGCTGCAGCGCCCATTCAACATGCCAGGGGGCAGTGAGGAGCTGATGAGGGCTGAGCTTCTCCTTCCCAGTGGACTGAGCTTCTATTAATATCAGGCAGTAGGGAAACAGTAATAAAAAGATGCAGCAACTTACTATTGAGTGGTCCGGCTTCTTTTAATTAGAATTAATAAAGGGGAAGAAAGGAGCTTTGAACAAGCAGGGGATTGATGGAAACCCCCAGCTCCCTGCCTATTAGCCATAGCTTAGCCATATTTGGAGCACTTTTTTTCCATGGCATGATCTCAGAAGGGGGCAGAACTTCTCTGTTGTAGCAGTACAGCCCCTCCAGCCCCCCCGGCTCCCTGCAGCTCCTGGAGAAAGAGTGCTTTATTCAGGAACACCTGGATTTATGTGGGGGAACCAGTAACAGCAGGTGATGGAAACTGCTGGGCCACTAGGTTGACTGTGGCCAGGGGGTTCTGGCAGGGCAGTTAGTGGACCCAGTGGGTCACACTGTCATTTCCTGTTTTCTGCCCTTTTACTCGCCTTTTTACCGACTTTCTATCCCAGCCTTCCTTCATCTACTGCCCCTGCCTTCCTGCCAGAGTCACGTCCTCCAATAAGAAACAGATGAGGAGTTCAGAGTCTGAGGTGGCCATACTTTGCCCTTCCCGTCCTTCCCATCATCAAGGCAACACATCTGACATACATTTTCACATACTCTGGGCTAAAATATGCCTTTTAAAATTATTTTGGAATAACAGCTCAGCTAAAGATATTAGAAATCATTTTTCTTGGCTTGTCAACAACAGCGTGAAACTGTTTTGCTGGTGTCGCCTTAAAGTGAAGCATTTCCCTTCAGGGTTCAGCTTGGATACTTAAACACTGGCTTACCGCTGACAATTAGTCTTTGAATCTTGGGCCTGCATTTCAGTGCTCCGCGCTTTGACAACAAATTTCAGAGCACACAGACCACTCTTTAAGCGAGTCTGTGGTGTGAATATTTGGACGTGTCCCCAGAAGAAACCGCCAGCCGGTTTGCTATTCCACTGAAACAGCATTCTAAACTGAACCAGGTGTGTACATGCCACAGAGGAGAGGTCAAAAGTGGAAACACATGATCCACCCCTTCTTGTTCTGTTCTTCTTCTCCTGCTCCTCTTTCTCTAATATCCTCTGCCTTGTAAAAAAAAAAAGTAAAAAACATTTTGTGGTACCTGCTAAACGTTCCAACAGTGCTTGTGTAACGTGCGAGGTGCAAAGCTGGCAACACAAGAATGGGGAAAAGGAGGAGGGATTAGAAAACGGAACAGTCAGGTAGATAGCAGAGACTGCAGGGATAGAAGTAGGACATGTCTGTGTTGTGGAAAGACATCTGGTCGGCATGCTATGCTCCCCAGATTCCCGCACGTTTACTGGACCTCTGCCTCGCCGCGTTGCCTGGGTTTATATCTGGCCAGCACTTCAGATGAAGAACTCAGTGTTTAGACATGAGCTGTTTGGATAAATCGACTCCTGCGTGTTACAGATCCTGGAAGAGAGGCCCTGTATCACTCCTGTTCCCTCAGAAGTGTGACACTCAGGACACGTTATATTTCACCTGGATTTTACCATGAATCAGCATACTGACCATCCTCCTCTATTTCACTAAGGTTTATTACAAATGTGTTTACTGCTAATCAGTGTAATGGAATAGAGTGCGTAGTCTGTGAGCACTTCAATGTGTGTTTAACGTATATATATATATATATATCCTGCGGGCCCTAGGAGATGGCAGGGCCCTTCGAAGGATAGTGGTTGTAATATTGAATTATAAAACCTATTCAAGAACCTGTCAAGAGCCCCTTTATCCTGTGTGGAGTAACATCTACGATGTCCTTTATGTGTTAGATTTGTTATGCAACCAGGCTTTATAAAGTATTTATCGAGGCTTTATAAGCCACTAAAATCATAATCAGTGAATGTTGTGGAAAGCACTCTATTCTGAGGCCTGGGCATGCCTTGAGGCTTTCAAAGTTCTGCCAGAAGTGTTCCTCATGGATTAGTTCTTCAGCACCTCCAGCTGAAATAAATACCAGCCCAGAAAATCCTGGGGATTTCACAGTCTCTCTGAACTCTAAACTTTGATGGAAATAAAAAGAACTGAAACCTGATGATCATTTGATGTCCTACAATTAAATTAGAAGATGTGTGGAGTTCTGCAGACAGATGTGACGTTTTATTTTTCCGTACTCTGCCAAAATGAGGCTGTTACAGCTGGACTATTCTCACTGGGTTATAAGCCTTGCTTACCGGACCTCAAGCGTATAACACTTCACATTCATATGCAGTGTAACATTAGATAGTTTATGGCGCTGTATTATGTGGAGGCCGGCCCTGGCTGGGAGCAGAGGCAGCAGAATGTTGTGGTCAGCAGCGGGTCAAAGACTGTCAGGGCTCATGGATGGCAGAGAGCCAGCCTCCATACGTGTCTGCTCTGAATGTTAATGGATTAATGCCCGGAAACTCAAGATGACTTTTAACGTGAAAGGCCGCCAATAAGTCGCCATCATAAATTCAGGGACACATGCTGTCTGTAGTAGCGTAGCAGGCAGGCATGTTTCCTCTGGGAGGCCAGGGCTGAGGGACCGTGATGGAGGACCGGGGAGCAGGTCGGCTCTGTGTTGGATGACCTCGCTTCCCTCGAGCCCCTCGGGATATGATCAGTGTATATCAGCTGTGGCCAAGGTATCATGCAAAGCAGGTACATCCACCTACAGACCACCGTGCTATTCTTCAATACCACTCAGCTTGTATGTGTTTTTAACCCTGCGGATCTGATTCCTACTGTGAGAGAAGCCCATTATCTTACATATTTGTCTCTTAATTGCTTCGAGCGAGTAACTTAGGCTTGTCTAATGTGAATTTCCACATGGCAAAGAGAGCTCCAGTTGCAGGGCCAAGACATTGTGCGGTGACAGCCCCAATCACTGAACGTCATTTAGCAGCAGGGGACAAGGAGCTAATCATGCAGGAGAGCATATACCCCCAGTTTAGAATCCATCAAGCCACATTTGGATTATTTTAGGACTTCCACTTGAGCTGCCTTGTAAATAACAGCTGAGTTCCAAGTGCACAATTGTTGTCTGCTCGCACAGGGGAGGGTCATTCCAAATCCACTGATGGCGTCACAACACATTTCACTGTAAAGTTCCACACACATTGAGACACTAATTTGGCCCATTCCTCCTAATCATTTTGCTGCTGCACTGTGAGTAATTAGGCATAACTATGTCAGTGGATGATTTCGAGGCATTTATGGAAGGACTGACTTACAAGCAGCCATTAGCAGCAGGATTGTTTTAAATACTTAACTGAAAAACAAGTGACACACGCAGGGACTGAGAAGTTATGGTGCAGGAATCTGTAATCTGGTTACTCCAGTTTATGAAGCACGGCGCTGTAGTCTGCTATGATTTCTGTCTCCAATCATGGAGGACCTACTTAATGCCTTCAGTTTCCCCCCTCCCTCTTTCTCTCTCTCTCCTCTCTGCAAATTAATTTATGGTCTAATTAAAGGACAAGCCTCCAGATATGAAGGAACACAAATCACCGGTCCTTACCAGATGGCAGAAAAACGGCACAGGATAATTGAAAATCTAGAAGTGGATCAATATTTAGAAGCCCAGGGTTACATGAAGTATGACAATACTATTAACATGGAAATATGATGCATTACAACCCCAGGCAAATTAACTTCTGTTATTTGACGGTGAATGAGTACGGACTGAAATGCCTCCAGTTGTGCCATCTCTAACAAAGATTCAAACTAGCTTTAAACTGTCACAGGTCTGACACTCCCTACACACCTCGGGACTATTGCAAATGTACCCGTGTGATCTCACATGTGCAAACCTGAGGCCACATGTGCATACACATGCATGCTGCTGATCCGGCTGGCCAATTGTGTGGATCAGGTCTGGAGTTCTCCTTTCCAGCAAAATGTACCATGAAGGCTTGGAGCCGCTGGCCTGCCGCACCCTTCTCTAGCCTTTCCCTCTGGCCTGTTAAAAATGATATCAGCTCATGGAGGGCAAGCATTAGCATTTGCATTTTATTGGAAGCACAGAGATTTAGAGCAGAGGATATATCAGCTCTGAGCAGACAGAATTAGTTAACAATGCATTACCTGCCTTTTATGGCAGCTATAACTCTTTTCCCTGGTGGGGAGAGAAGATGAAGGGGAGGGGGGTGTGGGGTTGAAGGGGAAACGCAGCCAACTGAGGGGTTCGGTGGTGGGAGTCGTGGCGCAGTACAGGGGGCGTTTACAACGACGAGGCTTTGTCTATGGCGCATTACTGCACATTAAGTGTGATAGCCACCCAAATTAGAGCATCCAATTGTGCAATCACCTTCACACAGATCAGCGCACTGTGTGGAGGGATGATGCGGCAGCCATCACTGCAGACCTTTTTATGTGGCTGCAACTGGGAAATTGAGGCACAGCTGTTGGGCAGCTGTGCCCACCCGACCACAGCATGAGAAAGACCACATTAAAATACATCTGCTTCTGTGCTACTCATGACTTTCAACACTGAGAGGCTTTTTTTTGCCTGACTAAAACAGGATTGGTGGTGCAGTGGGCTATTTGTGTTATCTGTATTAATGCAAACTTTTTTTTGTTTGCCGTTTTAGAGGTTTCCTTGAATAAGCAGTGGGGCACTGATGAGGCCCACCGCAGCAGTCCCTTCCCCTTACCACGTCTCCCCCAACACTCATTTAGTGTAATGTGCCGCAAGACGACTCACCGCTGCCGTGTGCAGCACCCTGTGGAACTCATTTGCACCAATAGTTAGTGGTACAGAAGGGTTATGTTTGCAGTGCAGGGAGGTTGCTGCAAAAATAAACAAACAAATATTTATTATTTAAATCACTTCTTAAGTTTCCAAAATTACAAATCAAAAACATTGGATAAATTCATGCGCATTAATTCAAAATTAAAACAATTCAATAGTACGGCGTCAAGAAAAAAATGTGTGCACCCTGAATATCTGCGCAACACGGACTCATTTTTAGCAAGTTAAATTCTGATTTTCCTCATTTAGATTCTTGGCTCCAACGGAGCCTCACTCTGCATGCCCGTCAACCATGTACTGGAGCTGCCTCTACATCTGTATTTGTCACACACATCACAGGCACAGCTCCCACGAGTGCCACTGTGGCTTTCCCAACCAAACCTACAGACCTGGGTCTGTCAGCAGACAGCTCCAGGCTCCATAAAACAGCCTGCTGCTCGCTCCCTTTGCCCAGCTTAATGGTCCCAGGGGCTGGAAATTTACTAGTGACCTTTGCATTCCATTTGGAGTGTAAAAGCCTTTTTGCTAGGAAAATTCCATCACTTTAGATGTATCTGAGCAGCACTTTGTGTGTGCATGTGAGGGGGCATGTAAGAGAACGAGAGACACTATAAAAGGCAGCAAGAGAGAGAAAAAGAGGGTGGTGAGAGAAGAACAAGGATTAGTTTCAACATTCACTGTGGTATATTAATGACATTGCACAATTCTTCCTTGACATCTATTTATTATAACAAACAAATAATCTGATGTTTTTGTCACAGTGGACAGATCGTGATAAAATAGGGTCACACACACAAGGTTCCCTCTTTTTCACATGAAAACAGTCCTAATCCATTTTACAGTAGAACATTGAAGTTATGTAGTGTTCACACTGGCTGAAATTTTTAAAGGGTGCGTCATTACAAGAGATGCAATTGAGGTGGCCAAGGACTTTATATCACCAGCCATGCATCAACATAAGGTTCTTGTCAGATCAGACGGACCTTTGCTGAACGATTCTCCATTTCTTTCTCTCCTCTAATCAATATGGATTAAAATGTCTTTCTAAAGAAGTAAATTGAAAAAAAAAAAAAAAAAAATCAAATACGGGTAATTTTAAATACCTGTTCTTTGTTTTAAACATTTCAATTGAATCTGTGTTCTAGCAAAGTAAACTGGACTGCACGACGTAACTCTGAAGGTTTGTCCAGCAAATGTTTTAAAGTGAAAAGGTTATTCTAAAGACAAACAATTATGTGATGTTAGTCAGCAAACATGGTATGAAATCCATGAAAGACTTGCAATGAGCAGCTTTAAGAGTTTAAACTATAAAGTACTTAATAAAATCACATCGTGATGGCGGCAGACTTTTGCATTGTGGTGCAATAGCGCCATCTGTTGGCTAAAAGCAGCGGATGCTCGAGTCATTTCTTTCCACAGATGTAAAGTCTCATTTTGACAAGGACCATTTTTAGCAGCTTTGAACTCGAGATTTGCAGATTTCTTATCATTGCTACAGGACAGGACTAATAATGTTTCCCCCTTGACATTAAAGTAAGATTTACAGCAGTATATTTTAAACTAATTTCATCCAAAATTCCAATCAAGTGAGTTAGTTTTTGTTGGGGTTTTTTTTAATCCAGACTCCCAATGATTAATTTAATCCTATGTTTTAGGTTTCAATTAAGGTATTCTCCTCTCTGTAGAATACTGAAAGCTTTCACAAGACATATTATAATCTCGTGGATAAAACTAAGAAAAGGCCTACTTCGGAAACGTTTGCACTGGCAAAAACTGAGGCCAGAACTCAAAGCTTTGAAATGAAAAAATATTTTTTTTAATGAGATGACATCAAAATCATAACCCAAGTGATCGAAGAATGCAGTGAATATACTGTATGCAAGGTGACATCAAGGCCTTATGGATGAAAAGGGAGCAAAATAAAGATCTCATGCTACTCTATACAAACACAGTGAACATTTGGTCCACGAATCACTATTGCAAAGCTAGCATCCATCTTGTGTACAAGCTTTGACCTCAATTTGCTATGTAGAAACACTTTCCAAATCAAGTTTTAGTACTTACTGTATATCTAGAACAAAGTACGCCTAATGATGAAATCCAAGATAGGGATAATCCAATCAGAAGCTGTTTAACATGACTAAAATTTGCATGACAATAATAAGCATATTCTAAATACTGAGTGGATTTTTACCAATTTACGCTAAGAAGAAAAAAAAAAAAAAAAAAAAAAAACTAAACTACAATCAATACCACCATTAAAACTGCATGGTTCTCCCCAAAGTTTAGTCATACGGCCCCAAAGTTTATCTTCTCAAACCACAGGGGGACAGACCCCAAATGCTGGAGATGAATGCTGGTTTCATTAACGTGGATACAATGCAGATTGTCTAACATCTTGACATGAGGCTTGTATAAAGCGAACACTGCAGTTTAAAACGAAAAAACAAAAACAAAAAAAAGTACAGAAGAGATCAAAATGTGTTTTATTGTCCTTTTCTTAAACTGCTGATAGCATAAAGAAAAAAAAACCCACATAGTTCACGCCAGCACATGGAAATAAGAGATAAAAATGACCATTTTTTTTAAAAAATAGAGAACACATATTACAAAGTTAAAAAGACATAATTGGCCGGTGTCATCTGCAATTGGTGAACTGACAAGTCATATTCTGCAAGCCACGAAAAGGTTAGACGAGTTCAATTAAAAAAAAAAAAAAGAAAAAAAAAGGGTAGCTGTGCAGCCTGTGAAATTGCTGCTGGGTTTGCTTCCTGAATATTGACACTGTGGTTGTATCTTGAAGGATGCTATAAAATAACACAATGCTTAAAGAATTTCAGATGGGGTTGTGAATCTGCCATTTGCCAAGCTTGTGGTTAGAAGAAACAAAAACCCAAATGCTTATATCACCGCTGACTCTCAGGACGTTCTGCAGTTTGACAGACGGTCATGGATGCAAAATACATTACTGACACAACGGCATCCTTTAAACACTAAAACACGTTAAGACAATAAAAACAAGGTAAAGAATATAAAGACAGAACAGTAGAAACTCTAACCCCAGTAGCATATCACCCATGTCCGCTACAGCTTCTCCTTCTGTCCGATGGATCCTTTTCAGCAGTCTGGGCCCTTTTGCTCCAATGGGGCATGGATGGAGATGACGCGACTGTGCCTGCTGTCTATGTGCTGTCGCTGGACATGGTAGAGAGGGAGGATGGGAGGCTTGGGTATGAAAATATTTGACTCAAGGTAGTCCCTGCAGTGGAGGAGGTCCTGTTTCCTCCTGATGTGATGCACTCACGCACTGACAGCATCCTTCTCCTTCTTGTCACTGTCTTCATGCCAGGTGAGACGTTCTTCATAGAACGCTATTACTATCTGTGGGCACTTATGATTGGCCTCCTTGGCAAGGACGAGATCAGCCTCCTCAGAATCTTTCCTGCAAGGAAAAAAACAAACAAAAAAAAAACAACATTCTTAAAAATGTGCGCAGAACTGTGCATCTCCGCACAAGTACATTATAAAAACGCATCTGTGAGCCTGTATTGGAGATGATCAAACATGGCTATTCGTGCATTGTTAACAAGGTATTCAGTGACGCCTACAGTTTACTATTAGATACAATTTTAATCACTTATTTACTAATAAGTCCTAAATTATAAGTCATGTGCAAAGTTAGTAGCTAGAACTTGGGAATCTGGTTGGCTGGCATCTCACCAGCGCCTCTTTATAATGTTACAAACGTTCAACTATGACGTGGTTGCTGCCCCATTTTGAGCTACGAAACATCCTGGAATGAAGCGTTAAAGCACATGAGAGACAAGGTACTATGCATATCCATCTAATTAATGTGTAATGACATAAAGTTTTACGGTGTGGCTTAGTGTTTGTATATGAATTGCCAGCAATGCTATTAGTGCTGCTAATGGGTAATTTGTCCACAGCAATTTGGCAAATTGAGAGCTGCTGTTGTAAAGAATCATACCATTACAAATGGCAACTCACAGCGCAGTTGACTGACAGCTAGAAACCAGAACAAACTAAATTTCAATCACAGTTTATTCAGTAAAGAAACAAATATTTGAGTTCCCACTTAAAAAAGGCGGTCCAGCGCACTTGAATATTTGATGTCGTTACTGGTAGCAGAAAGATGCTGAGGCTGAATAACCATGAAGCTCACCAATGACACCAACTCTCGCCGATGACTATGCTTTCCATACTAAAGGATAGCCTCACATTGTAGCCTTGCAGCACACAAGAGACATTTAACAGATGTTTATAATCCTAACCGAAGGCATCATCCCGTTTCATTTTAAATGCAGAATTCTTCAAGATAGACTCAACTCAAAGCTACAAGAAAAACCCTAAATTTACAGAAACGAGGCATTGTGTCTGCTTATACACAGAATGAAATCAAGACCAAGAATGAAAACATTTTCCATGTTAAACATTTTATAATTGTGAGGACTACAGCTACTTAAAGTCAGGAAAATCTTGTGCATGAAAGAAGACAATATTTCAAATAACAATGCTTGACCAAAATGAAGCTCCACATGCAAACTTTAACAAGAGCGTGTTAGCAAACGTACCACTTCATAAGAAACATTAAGTCTCCGCATGAGTCAGTTGCTCCTATTATCTTTTCCGGCTCAAGTCCCCTCTCAAAGCCACGGGCAACTAAGATGTCATCCTATTAAAAAAAAAAGAAAAACACATGTTTGTTAGTACACAAAATAAAGGCACGATTTACACGATGCATCTGCTGCTCTCTCAAATATCTACCTAGCAAATGAATGCTTTGGACAAATCTTACGAATTATTCAGAGGATGGACTAAACTAAATTTCGAGCTCTTGTAAAAATTGTACATAAAACAAATATTTCTGGACTCGTATCATTAAATGTAAGTTGTTATATATTTAGTCAAACATGGACAGACCCATCTCCATAATACTGAAGAGATCTGGCTGCAACATAATACCCATTCTGATTTAAGACGGGTAAGAAAAATGCACATCTGTATGCGTTTCTTTAATGGAAATTCAAGCAAGCAACGGCAGCGATCTTTCAAAACACCATGCAAGGTAAAACTTGTTCTCAAGGACAATTTTCTTTTGGGGAGAGGCGCTCTGGTATTTAAATGGCTAACAGCTAGTAGTCTGTTTTCATTCATACCTGTAGCAAAGCATGTAATGGCAGGGATGCAACTAAAGGTCTGTGCCTGAAAAGTTGTCCAGCGGGATATTTGTATAATGTACTGAATTAAACCCATTATAACTTAATTCAGTTCTGAGAATTTTAGGCAGTAGGTCAGGATAATTTGACATTTTTAGCATGTATGTTAGTCCAGAGGTTACTTTTGTTAACCACAATGACAGGGAGTTTGAACACACAAAAGCTAGAGGAGGAGGAGAAAGCCGACTTTCACAGCTGATCAAGGGCTGACTTTTACCAGCAGTCACCGTCCATCAAGTCAAGACTATTACAACAGGAATTACTAAGAAAAGAAAAAAGTCCTTCATACCTACAAAAATCAAAATAGGTATAGTGTGATTGTGATTACTTAATGCACATTAATTTCAATGCCAAGAGACAAACATGACAACAGTGTAGCCTTTAAATTCTAAGAAGCTTTTACTCAAGATGTGTTACTACATCGATCAGAAGACAGAACTGGAACTGAACTGAAAATCAAGGACTTTAACGTGTCTATTTAAATCTAACTTAATTTACCGTAACTATAAATAATCTTTGGAAAAAATAGAATCAAGTCTCCACCTTTTTCTAAAACTTTGTACAAACCATGAAACTAAAGGGATTTCCAAAGGTGTATTGTATTTCCAAGAGTGGAAAGTTACTTTTGGGTGCCCATTTTGCCCACACACAAATCTTGAAATATACCTGTAATTCAAAACTGAAACTTAAATAGAGCAAACCGCACAAACACATTATGTACCTCTTTTTTCTTTTTGGGCTTGCTTCCTACTTCCTCCTCATCATCTGAACTTCTCTTCTTTGAGCTACTGGAGTCTTTGGAACGTCCTAATGAGCCTGTGCTTGATTTACTTGCCCCGCTGGTAGGTGTGGAGCTCCCACCGCTGCTTTTCTTGTAAGTCTTCATAAACTCTGCAATCAGCTCAGGGCAGTCTAGATTCTTCTCTGGCTCCCACGTGTTGTGCTTTCTGTGGAAGGTCAGAGTACAAAACGTTAGCAACAGCGTCACTCTTAATCGACCTGTTGAAATAAATATTATATAATAATATTAATTCACGTTACCACCTTTACAAGCACTTGGCGATTAAAGGAAACAGGTAACTTTAAGTGTATGTGATTGTTGCATGTGCCGCAAGGATCCTTTTCAGCTAATGATTAAATAATTAACAGTTCAGTATTTTCTCAGTGAGAATTTCCAACAAAATGTTGCAGCGTGTAGTTAAAAAAAAAAAATGTATCCAAGTCTAATGTTTAATTTTAACTATAGCCAAGTATCATATTGATGATGTAGCTTAAATTGGTATTACTGTTGGAACACAACTCACTCTGAGTATCCTTTCCACTTCAGGAAGAACTCAACCCTTCCTTTCACCACTCGTCTGTCAAGCACCTTCTCCACAACATATTCTTCCTCATCAGAGGACGAAGACTCCTCATCGCGAGACTTTTTACCCATTGCAAAGTCTACTGGTGAACACAACGATGTTGCAGTCGTTGTCGTCACTTCCCTGTAATAGAAAATTATAAAAAAAAAAAGCTAACGTTAAAGACAATAAAGGTTAGCCTTAGCAAAACTCAAGCTGGGATATAAGGCTATAACCCTACAGTGGCTTAATATTTGATTAATATACTTCAACGTAAGCAACGCTAACAAACTTGGTCCTTTTGTACATCAGCGAGAGGGACTGTTTCATTGTCATTTTTCCAAACTGCAACAGGCACAACAAAATACAAAAAGCTGAACCGGTTAAGCTAATTGGCTGGCTTACGATTGCAAAGCTAACCATGTACTCACTAAAACACTTAAAACGACTGGACAATGTCATCGGAAAATATTATGGCCCCAGCAATTCGGATATTATGTAGCTAACCGTCTAGCAAACCAATGGGCATGGAAGGCAAACTGGCTAAACAAAGTACCCGACAAGCTAACGCTAGCTATACTTGACCCTCAAACGCAAATACCGAACGACGCCGACAACAGCATGAAGTGTTCAGTCGCGGTAAGTATTTCTTACCCGTCGGATGTGCAGGTCACCGTTTTTACCGGTTAGCAACGGAAATAGTGCGCGTTATTTATGGATCTGCGCTCTGCGGGGCCAACGCTGAAGCTACTTTAGCATCTAGCCTGTATCACGTAAAATGATGTGCGTAAAAAGCGCGGGTTAAAGGCGCACAATGAATGTACCCGCCCCCTGGCCAGCTGGTGACCTACTTTGGCTACCAAACGTGATCACATTGGTAATAAATTCTTCCAAAAACTATTCAGGGGGTTATGCATGTTGTAATGCATCCATAATGTTCTCCCCCATATAAATATACCTGTCAGATAAAAATGTGTGTGTGTGTGTGTGTGTGTGTGTGTGTGTGTGTGTGTGTGTGTGTCTCACTGGATTGTAGAACGTAGTTTCGATTCAGCAAGAAGAGACGAGACACCTCCATCCATAGGTTTAAAAATAAGAGTTGCATTAGTAAGCTAGTTTTCTGTGGCATTCGTCGGCACATGTATGTATTTGACTATATTGTGCACATTGGGTTTACAGAGCTTGCAGCTATGCTTAGCGTCACATCTGCAAAAGATACTGCGATATTAGCGAGCCTGTTTTCTCAATCTCTGAGTTGTGATGCGAAAGGCACGCCTCCTAGCCGATGATTGGCTGGGAGTTTTGATTGATTGAATTCGGTCCAATGCAAAGTCCGTATATCGTGACGACACACTGCAGCGGGAAGTGCCGACCAATCGCAGCTCGGGAGTGGCGTGGCCCCCGCTATTTATTCTACAGTTGACCGGCGCGACTGGTTCGTCTGACGCATATTAACTTAATCCGGTTCGTGTCCGAGGAGTCTTCAAGGATTTTTTTCTACAATATGTCGAAAGACGTGAGTATCCAAATGGGGTTGCCGTTTCTATTTCCCCGAATATTTGTCACTCGAAGACTGTTTTGTTCAAGATGTTGCGCCAACTCGAGGCTCCGGGCAGGTTGCGTTTTCAGCCCAACTGCGGCAGCTCAGGAGCGCTGTAAAGCCGCCATTTTATGGCAGCTGGGCCTCGTGGTCTTTTGTTCGTGCCACAGCTCTCAGATGGATGGATGGAAGGTGTTATTAGTTACACAACAAAAGCTGCAGCTAACTTAAACTGACACCTGCATTGATTTACATACAGCTGGAAAAAAATATTTATTTTTCGTGCGGTGAAGGCTGTTTTAACACCGCTGTAATGTTAACGTCCTAATACATAAACTTGTGCTTATTAAATTGAGTTGTTTTGTTTTGTTGTGTTTGCTGCCATTATTAAAGCCAGTCCCTAACGCAAAAGCGCAGTTTTCATTTCTGCCGTGATTGTGAGACGTTAGAAAACCGCCATTTTACAACAGGCAGGCCCCGTGGCAGCCGTTCATGTGTACGAGAATAAGGAGTTTTGCTTGTAGGCGCCTGCATAACAAAAGAGCGATCCCTCGGTGACGCGAAATGCGTTCGGTGAATGCATCGCTGTTTAAAAACCCACTGGGTCATATGAAGGCCTTGGATTCTCCAATGGCGAGCAGGGCGCCGTCTGTGTCCTGTTTTTGGTGTGATGCAGGGTTGTTCCCACAGGACTGTACCTTGATGCCACTGTCTGGTTTTCTCATTTGTGAAGGTTCCGCGCGAGCCAGAGCAGCTTCGCAAGCTGTTCATCGGGGGGTTGAGCTTCGAGACCACAGATGAAAGCCTGAGGGCTCATTTTGAACAATGGGGGGGGCTCACAGACTGTGTGGTGAGTTGCTTTTTTTTTTTTTTTTTTTTTTTTTTTTTTTTTTTTGTTCTACATTTTACATGCTTTGGTTGACTGAGTGTGTGAATTTGTGCATAACACTGGTAGTAACTGAAGCATCTTCCTTTAGGTTATGAGGGATCCTATTGGCAAGAGGTCCAGGGGCTTTGGCTTTGTTACATACTCCTCAGTAAATGAGGTAGACGCTGCCATGTCTGCCCGTCCCCATAAGGTCGATGGAAGAGTTGTTGAACCTAAGCGAGCTGTTTCTAGGGAGGTACGGTAACCACAATGTATTAAAAGCCACCCTATATGAATGGCTTGTGTGAAAGGATGGGTTGGTTTACTATTGCACATTCGATGCTTGCAGGATTCAAACCGGCCAGGTGCTCACGTAACAGTGAAAAAAATCTTTGTTGGCGGAATCAAAGAAGACACAGAAGAGCCACACCTGCGAGATTACTTCCAGCAGTTTGGCAAAATTGAGGTCATTGATATCATGACAGATCGCAACAGTGGGAAGAAAAGGGGATTTGCTTTTGTGACTTTTGATGACCATGATTCAGTTGACCGGATTGTCAGTAAGTATAAATGATATATTACAGATTTTTATTTATTTATTTTTTGTCTTGACTGGCTTCTAACTTTATTATCCAACCCACAGTCCAGAAATACCACACAATCAACTCGCACAACTGTGAAGTGAGGAAGGCTCTCACAAGGCAGGAAATGCAGACTGCGGGAATGTCAATGAGGGGTATGCTCAATTGACTCGTGCAACTAACATATTCATTCTGGTGTAATCCATATTCTACCAGAGCTAATAGCGGTTTGCATTTTTTTAAAGGTCGCAGCAATGGTGGTCGGCCATATGATTACGACAGAGGCTTCAATCAGGGTAAGACTTCTTTTATTTTTTTTTTTTTTTTTTTTTTTGCCATATGCTAGTGATGTAACATTTGCGTTGATTCTTTTAGGTAGCCGGGGTAGATATGGTGATGGTCCTTACAATTGCAACGGAGGTGATGGTGGTAAGTAAACAATTGTCAGGGAAAAAAAGTTTCACTTTAAATGTTGCAAGGTACTAAAAATATTTTGTAGGTTACGGAGGTGGCCCTGGTGGCTATAATAACGGTGGCAGCCGGGGATATAACCAAGGGTACAACCAGGGTGGAGGCGGAGGCGGTGGCTATGGAGGAAACGGTTATGACAGCAACGGTTATGGTAAGTGTTGTGGCTTACCCTGAATTTTCAGTGTTCAAGATGTGGTTAATAGATATACTACGTTATTTCAGGTAACTGTGGTGGTGGTGGTGGTGGCGGCGGCGGCGGCGGTGGTGGAAACAACTACAACAGCATGGGCCACTACGATCCCCAGGCCTCCAACTTTGGCCCAATGAAGAGCTTTGGCGGCGGTGGCGGTGGTGGCGGCAGGAACTTTGGTAAGATGGTCACCGAAGATGCAAGACTGTGTATTGCCCTTTTTGCATGGTCTTTATATCAAAATGTCTTTACCTCTAGGTGGCTACGGAGGTGGCTCTAACAACAGTGGATATGGCCGTAGTGGACGATTCTGAAGTGTTGAAATGTAAGTACATAAAGGCATGACTAAGACTATTGTACTATAAAGCCCAAGTTTGTAGTTGCAGGGACTCGTTAAGTTTAGATTATGAATTATTTGGATCTCAGGTCATACCGAGTCAGTGCACAGTTAACAATGTTGTTCCGTATTGTTCAACAGGACTGAGTACTTAGGAGAGGAGAGCGAGAGGAGAGCAAGCGAATTAACAGGGCAGCTGCAGGTTTACCTCCTAAATCTGCTCAGCCAAACAGTTGTGGCAGGTTACAGCTGCTGCAAGAAGAGATGAAAAGTAGATAACTCATGGAGGGTCTTCATTTAAAAGTTGTTTTTTCATCTGAAATGTGTTCCTGGAAACCAAGCATTCCAATAAGGTTTTATGTAGATTTTCTTCAAGTCTGGTTTTTATTTGTAACTGCATTCAATCAAGCTGAAATAAACCATCTTTCAGTTTTTTTTAATAAGTCTTGTTAGCCTCTTTAGTGGTCTGGGAAAGGGAGGGTTCACTAGACACTGCACAGGGGCCATGTTGTACTTGTGATGAGTCGGCAAGTCCATTTACCTGAGATGTGAAAAACACAATAGTTGCTGTATACCCCATAAGACAACGATTTACCATACTGATTCAGCAATGAGGAGTGGTATACATTCTTCAGACTCCATCACTTGGTACAGACTCTACCCTGAGTTCTGCAAAGATCATCTGGAGGATGCTAGCTTACATGCAAAGTCTTTGAGGCTAGCCATGGAAGCCAGCTGAGGGAGAGAAGTAGGAAAACCATCGCCAGGATCATTGAAGCAGGGGAGAGTGAGAACAGAAGCCTGAGACTAGCAGACAGCAGCTACCAAAAGACTTAAATGCTGTCTGTAGGTAAGACCAGACTTCTCAACTACTGACAGTATGTCTTGCTTTTGTCATGTAGCTGGTAGTGAGTTGTGTAGCCCAGTAATGACGTAACATTTGCCAACAAATTTTATCACCTGCACCAATGATGACTTGTAACATTGGCCTCCTAATTGTGCATAGAGGCCTTACAACATTGCATGCTGTGAACACAAATAAGGAAACATTTTATGAAAGAATGCATTTTACTTATTTGAATTTTCTGACTTCTAGGAAACCATCCACATGATGCGTAAAACCTGACTTCATTTCAGTGACAATGGCTCAATCAGGTATACAAAATATCAAAACGTAAGCATCACAATCTTTGACGTTGTTTACATTTGATTCTCTTTTCACAGGTTTGTGGAACAGTCGTACTGATACGGATAACTTAACTTATGACTGCTGTGCAGTGTCCTTTTTTTTTTTTTTTGTTTTTTACTTTTTTACAGAGAAAATAAAGTTTTTTTTTTTTTTTTTATATCAAAGCAATTTGGTGTTGTGTTTTTTCTTGATTGATGACTTGTCCCTTAATATGGCTATTTGTACGAAAATAAAGGTCCAGTCACCTTAACGTAACACTGGGAAAGTTTGCCTTCACTTGGTTTGGACTTTTTTTTTTCACCGGAAAGTCTTCATTGTGTGTGTGGTACCAAATAAATATTGCCATCTGGTGTCTGTTGTAGAGAGTAGTTTTCTATTGAGTATGGTTGTCCATCTTCGTCTCTTAAGCGAGAAAATACTTCGGCGTAGAGGTCTTTAAGGCGACATTTAATAAAGGCCAAGTTGTGCTTGAACTCCAGTCTCTCCTTTGACAGGTGTTCCCTTTGGACCTGAAGCTGGTTTAGTTCATTTTCAAGGTGAATTATGCTCTCAAGCTTCCTTTTCCTGCAATTTTGGGCAGCCACTTTGTTCTTCCCCCTCCGCCTAATATCCCTGACCAGTGCGAGTTGAGTGTCTGTCAATGGTCGCTGTGTTACGAGCTCATTGAAGTCATCTACGGGTAGATTGATAATTTCATCTATGGGAAAAGGTATCTTTAACGCCATAGCCCGACGTTCATCTCTGCTCATTGGCGCAGTAGTGGAGACATTTCCGTGTGGTTTTGCGCATGTGCTGGAGTGTGAGCTCCCGCTGCTGGACATTCCAGAGTTTACGTAGAAGTTGCTCAGACCCGGTTGTTTGGGTAACCAATGAGTCTGCACATCAGGTTGTCTATGAGACAGAGTGGGTTGAGGTGAAAAATTGGGGAGATGGGCACCTGAGTGATATGAGTACGATTCACTCTGGTAGTTCACGGAGTACTGGATGTGGGCCCTCTGGACATGCTCAGTCATGCAGTCTGCTTCACCATCACTATATGTCATACCCATGTCTGCACTGTGGTAACATGGTGCACCACCAGCAGGTTTATCTGGGGAGGCCAGAGGTGGACTAGAACCCAGAGACAGACCAGAATCAGACTCCAGATCATCAGTTGAGTGAACATGTGAAGTTTGTCCATGTAAAGTCCACGGCATATGCCGACTTGGACCTTGGGAGGGATAAGTGTTGGGCCCCCTGTGCCCTTGACTGGTGTCCAATGCATTAATCTGTTCCTTTGCAGCCATGAGTGCGTGCTGTGTGTGAAAGGAGACGGGGAACATTCTTTGATTGAGCTGAGATTCTGTGTGGCTGTATATTGCTTCTGCATCGCTGCCCAGGTGATGACAAACGGGTACTTCTTCATGGTAACATCCATCATAGCTCTCAGCATGTCTTAGGCCACAACCAGCAGGAGGAGGCTCAGAATGGGATTGAGCTGTCCCATATCCTCCCATAGGGATCATGGGTTCCATGTTTTGGCACTGCGTTGTTTCATATGAGTCTTCACCAATGACGTCAAACTATGCAAACAAAAACGTCACACCTAGTTATGCTTCGCAAGCACCTTAGTGTACATAACATCAATAGCAACAGAATGATTAGAGGTTAAGGTAATTATTATCTTTCAATATTAGTTGAAGATTCAAAATTCATCTGGTTCACTTTATTGTAGACTTCAGCCCCACTTCAACATGCCAACCATAGACTAGGATGGCTTCTCAAAGATGTGATCAGGTTTCACCTGGAAACAGATGGCCATTGTGCCATGCAGGGGGCCACTAGCAACATACAGCACTTGCCCCCTTTCACAATCTGTTCATCCTGCCATTACTCAAATGGGACATTGTTGCCTTCCTCAGCTGGGTGTGTATTAGCTTTTCAGCAGTTAGCAGGTGCCAAAATTATGTAACCTCTGAATTGAATAGATTTAGTGTTGTAAATTGCAATGAATGTGTTTCATACTTACTATAATACTACTGATTGAAATTGGTTCACAAGATTCAGAGTATATGCTGCGGTACTTTATCGTCTTCATGCATTTGTGAAAAAAAAGAAGCCTGCAGCGTGTACCCCGATGATACAGCATGAGGTATGTCGGTATGATACAATTATTGGCATATTTGATACTATTATGTATCTTATCCTATATTATATAGAGTAATATTTCGTATTAAAAACTTAATGTTTACAGTGCTCTCACTGTGTGAATCATAAACTGTTACCTGCAGCTCCGTGAACGTCATCAAGTCCTGCCAAGCCACATCTATTTCTGTGTCCTGAGTGGTTCCATGAGACCTGGCCATCGGGAGATTCATTGACATGGACACTCCACACAGCTTGCCTTGAGTGGCTAATACCTTGTAATAGAAAAGAAAATATTTGCTTATAAATATAAACTCAGTAAGGTATTTTATTTGTCATAGTTAATGTGATAGACCTACCTCACTGTTTCTCCTCTGTTGGAGAACATAGTTGGTGGTTGAACACATTCAGGACAGGCTCTTGCTCTAACAGGTCAAACTGCTGGGGACACGGAACAGAACTAGAAGTTATTGCCTATCTTGCTTTTAAACTTTGACATTACATTACGTATCTGTTGACCTGTCAGTAAACTACAAAACGACTGTTTGGGTGGCGTTTGGGTTCTTTTTGAAGACATGAATGGTTCAGTTCAGTTTAGTTGACTCCTCCCATCAGCCGTCCTGGAGCTGCAGCCATGCCAACCCCTGATAAGGCAATCTGCGGGAAAACAGTGTGCTTTGAAAGACACACTGGGCCCTGATGGCTGCTTTGGAAAAAAAAAATAGTTGCATGGCTCACATCTTGGCTGAAATAGTTTTGTTGAGTTATTTTTAAAGTTTTAATGTTGTCAACTACTTAAAAACTGTTAAATTTATGTTTGATATGTCATGTGGACACATGCATACGCACAAAAACACAACATCTGTTATCTGCTCTGTTGTTTAAATACTGCTTCTGCTTTTCGAAATGTTTCAGCATGAATTTGAAATCCTAAACAGAGATGTTGTGGCAAATTAGCTTTGACAATATGTGCCACCATTCCAAATAAATCTACTGCACTGCTTGTGTGTAGTGTTGCTTGTGTTAAATAAAATATGAAACAAATGAATCCTTAAGAGACCTATTAATGTCAATGCCATATTAAATTTTTTTTTTTTTTTTTTTTTTTTTTTAAAATTTTTTTAAAAAAATAAAAATGATGTGATAAAGGGGCAAATTAGAACTCCTCTGACAATGTTGTTATGGTGTTATCCAACTGTCAGTGTCAAGGGAGCAGGTGAAGATATGAAGATATCTTTGACATTTCCTCTTTTTTTCCTCCGCAATATGGCATGTTTTTGAATGAAAGTTATATTTTTCTTTTCACCCGGTAATGGTCTTATTCATTTTCAGTATCATCTAAAACAAAATCTCCCTCCAGTTTTTTTTTTATGGTAATTACATGTCTAATCATCCTTTACTGTATTTCAAAACCAATGGTTGCATTAATAAGTATTAATAAGTTATCTGTTCCATTATTATCTCGAGAGCAGTCTTTGTAAGTCAACTTCCTTTCATTTGCTGTACCAAAGGTACTGAAACATGGGGTTGCTACTCATAAATCCCATTGTCACCAGTCTGTGGTAATTTTTTCAAAGTTTTTAATTTGCTGTCATGAATGAATAAACTATATGCAGTGGTTAACATATAATGGAAAACAGCGTCACTTTTTACTGTATTCTTTCCAACTGAAACTAATAGATGTTTCAGCAGCATTAGACCGTAATTACATTTTTAGTTGTCTCACTTTGTTACATGATAGAGCCACTGTAATATTTCCTGATGTGTTATATTTAATTAAATATACTGCAATAAAATACATCCAACTGGGAATGATAAAACATGTCTGCATAGCTTAAAAAACAGTAGAAGAAGACGTGAATGAACATACCTGAATGACATTCTCTGCGGCGTCAACAGGTGATGAAAACAAAAATTCTGCAGATTAAAGACACACCA
>KV751391.1:46707-59766 GCA_001698575.1 Mola mola
GCCCTCTCCTCCACCTCCTCCATGTAGAGGTTAGCCACGATAGGAGACACTGGAGAACCCATGGCACAGCCGTGTTTCTGTCTGTAAAAAACTTCATGTCGAAGTATGTCGTGGAGAGGCAAAGGTGCAGAAGGTTGCAAATTTGGTAAGGGTTGAAGTTAGTTCTGGTATGTAGAGAGCTGTCTTGTTGTATACGTTTTCTAACAGTCTCTACTGCCTCACTGGTGGGTATACATGTGAAAAGAGAAGTGACATCAAAGGAGACCATGGTATCATCCGGTAGAAGAGTGAGGTTCTGTATCTTCTTTGTGAAATCTATGGAGTTTTGGATGTGGTGTGGTGTGTTCCCCACCAGGGTGGACAAGATACCGGAGAGGTGTTTGGCGATGTTGTAGGTTACCAAATTGATGCTGCTGACAATGGGTCTGAGTGGCGCTCCTTCCTTGTGGATCTTGGGGAGACCATAGATGCATGGAATGGCCTCTTCAGGGTACAGACGGTAATAGGTAGGGCGGTCAATGATGTGGTCTTTTTCCAGTTTCTGTAGGTATTCTATCACCTTCTTCTTGTAGCTGCTGGTGGTGTCCCTTTTTAAGACCTCATAAGTCTCATGGTCGCTGAGCAGTGAATTTATCTTGGTGTGGTAATCTGATGTGTTGAGGATGGCCGTGCATCTCCCTTTGTCAGCTGGAAGGATGGTGATGCTTGGATCCTTGCTCAGTGCAGATATCGCCTTCCTTTCTTCGATGGTGATATTGGAGGGAGGTATAAATAACTCCCTCCAATAACTTCCTACTAAACACTCCGAGCTGGTTAGTCTACAAAACATTTCTGGAGATTCACAGCAAGAAAAAAGTGTTCGGCAACATTCTAAACAACTGGCAAAAGTAGAACTTATCCAGTGTAATCAAAGTCCCTGGAAATCAATTTGAAAAGATATTATTTACACCCGTTTTATTGCCAAAATCTCTACCGAGGGTGTGTGTGCCAACATTTTCAGCCTAGTGACAGTGAAGATTTCATCGTCATCTGGGTTATATTGGAAGAGCTGTATCGTTCCATTTTATTGGGATTTTTTAAAAAAATCAGTCCCTAGCTTCTTCTGTCATTTAAGAAAATGCTTCACAACTGTGTTTCTGTGACGATTCTGAGATGTTTTGTAGATGGAGAAATTTCACACAACATTCCATTGCCATGAGGGTGAGTAGACAATGACTGAATTTTCAGCTGAACTGAACTGTTCTTTGTAAATGCATATATATAGACACACTTCCAATCGATTATTTAGACATCGTGATTGGAAGTGTTTAATATGTGTGTCTGTCAAATAACATAAAAGATCGTTGTACACTTCATAAGGTAATTAGCTTCTCCAGGATGGTGATTTAAAAACAGAAAAATGTAAAAATGTAAAAAAAAAAAAAAACCCAAAAAAAAACAAAACAAAAAATAGTGGGTGAAATGTATATGGGCTACAGCAGGATTACACTTAACATTGAAAGATAGACCTGATTTTAATTTTATAATGATTTTATTGTGTACTAGAGATTTTAAGGTTATAAATAAACAAAAAACATTGAGACTTACGGTAAGGCACTGTGTACACAAAAATTGTGAGAATATGGGAGGTTTTGTCTGGCCCCATAACATCACAACCCCCTGAGACATAAATCTCAATGTTTTCTCTTTCATTGTTCTAAGATGGAAAAAGTAGGTGGCTGACAGAGTCAAGAAAGGTGAATTTCTACCAGGAATCAAAGAAGGGACTTCCCAACCCAAGTTCCTAGCACCCAGCCCCTGACTCAACCACGGCCACAACATGCCAAAGAGCAGCCTGTTATTACGGAGACCACAGTGGTTTTGAATCTGGATACAGTTCCCAGGTCAACGCCCACACTCTCAGTGCATGTTTGTTTGCTTCAATTAGCCTTTGACATCTCCTGTTTCCAGCCTCCCTGAACCTCTCAAGAGCAGTCAGCCTTTTTTTTGGTTATGCACTTCTGTGCTACAAACCCAACTTCACATTTAGACGAGGTGACTGGGAACTGTCTGTGTATTTATCTAACTTGCGCTAAAATTCTCTGAACGAACCTTGGATTTTGTACTCCTGTATGTTAAATCTAATCCTGGGAATTCAATCGCTGTATTTGTCCTGGCGTTTCCATGGTACTTCACTTGTTTATAAAAGATGGTCAGATGGGGCACGTAGGGTGCGGTTTTAACATCCAGAAAGCTGTATCACACATGAGTGGAAAAATCACCTAACTTCTTAAAAAAAAAAAAAAAAAATGAATGTGTGTCTTGAGTCAACTTCTGATAAAAGGGGAAAAAGCCATTACAAATGGCGTATTACATTTCTTTTCCTATATTGATTTATTTACTAGTTGTCATTTTGATATTTGCAATGAAAATATGAAAATGTCACAGGTGTAAAGCACTTTCTATCCTTTTAGTCCAAAAGTAGTGCACCATATTGCGCTATTCACAAACCACCCTCTATCTCTGAATCTGCAAGAACCCAGGTAAACTTTTCCATTGTTCCTTAAAAAGCCATGTCACAATGGCCACACATTACATTATTTGTTACCTTAAAGAGGAGCAAATGAGGAAACTGAACATGCAGCATCATTCTTCTGAATGATCCAGTCATGCCTGCGCTTATCTCAAACTATTAGACACGATCATGTTTTGCAACAGCAACAGTGTATTTCTCGATTATGTTCTCTTTTTATTTGCCCCTTCACTTTCGTGCTTATACACTCACATATTATGTAATTACTGCTGGAAATGCAATTACAAATAAGAAATAACACAAACATAAGTAACTTAGGAGGCTACGAAAATCTTTGTATGCTTGTGGTTGTTGTATCCCCAGGGGTCTATAACCCTGAACGCGAAGGCTGGTTGGTAACAGAGGGGGAAGGCAGGGAAAGGAGGATGTTGGTCTGCGGAAGCTCTGCTTAACACTGATAAAAGCAGCACTTGGTTCTTAAGAAAGGAACTGCTAACTGCTGTGGTTGCTGGCAGGCCTTGAAGAGAGGGTAGCAGCCAATACATTCACATTACTTCTTTTCTTTATGGTTTTATTGCTATGTTATTGATTTACGATTTTTAAATCTTTAAACCAATACACAGGACTAATAATAATTGTAAAGTTTCTTTACATTCTGGCATGAAGATAAAAAACAAAAATGTAGGCTTCACTTATGGTGTATTCATTTATGAATAAACTGTATTTCAAATGTCATAAATACAATGAAGTGTGATGTGATGCAAATTCTGGTTAGGTCCATAAATATATTGGCAGCGGAAAAAAAAAAGCAAGATGTGATAAATCTGTAGACTTTCAGCCTTAATTCAAGGGGGTATTACAAGAGTATTGCATTAACTATTTAGTAATTAAAGCCATTTCTACACAATGTAGTTCATTTCAAAAGTCAAAAGTAAATGGATAATCCACTGAGCAGCAATTTCATGGCCATTGCCGTCTATTTCCTTACTATTCCATAGATAAAAGGTCTGGAGTTAAAATTAATTTCTCTACGGGGATTAATAAAGTTATCTCTATCTCTATCTATCTCTGTCTAAGTGTTAATGCTGCATTTTGTAGCTGTTTGCTGTAAGTCTACACTCCTTCTGATCTTTTTCAAGTCCTTCTTTGTGGTGCACATGGGCAAAAAAAAAAAAAAGAAAGTGTCACTGTTTAAATACTAATAAAGCCAAATATATGCAAAAGAAACCCCATTAGTGGAGTTGCATTTTAAGCCGTTATCATATTTACTTTTTCATGTTCATTCATCACCGTTTGATTTTTTATTCTTCGCCATCAGCAGCTTTTCCAGGCCTGATCATCACTATTATATAAAATTACGAATGTATTCTTCTCGCTTGATATACCTCGGACATATGACGATCTTTTAACGTTTTGGAATTAATTACATCACGCCAACATACCATTTCCTCTCCTGTGAGGTTAACTGAGAAATCTCATGGTCGAATTGTGTGAGCATAGTGCAGTTTTGTGACATTTCATGGTATCCCACAGTGCTGGTAAAAGTGCATTTCAAAACAGTTTGTATCTTTTTTTCCCTCCTTGTTTTTGAAACTGTACAAATTCCAGTATTCTTAAGTCCGGCCCAAATGTATCTTACAGTAAGGCCACACAGTGATGTCATGCATGGAGCAAGATAGAGGGAAATCCCCATCAGCCTGGGTTTCCAAACGCTTCCCAGAAGTGTGTAACTGGGATAATTGGGGTTGGTTAAATGTAGGAGGATCCTGAAAAAAGATGTTGATGAGTACGAGGTAGCTAAAGTGGCTTGTAGCTTATACGTGTTTCGTGTGGGTTTGTGCTCACGTACAAGAAAAAACAATAAACAGAACCAAAAAAATGCAAAAAACAGCAACTACTTTAAGTTGTATAAAGATTACTAATAATATTTTTTCTTTAACTACAGTATTGATGGTAGTGATATGAAAAAAATTAACCTCAATTATATGCCTACATGAATTTATAAAATAATCTATCATTGGGGAATAACTAAACAGATACTGCACATTTAATGTTTCTGCTTTGTGACAAAAGGGTTTAGATAGTTGTAATAGTGCTGGCAATATATAGACCGATAATAGATCTTTTTCACAGTAGCCATCTTTTTGAGAAATAGTAAATACAGGCGTTCCCAATGATATAATGAAGGCGAAACTAAACTTAACTAGAACTTAACTTTAATACTGTTTATGTCTTTAATGTCTTTTTACGTTGCGCAAAATTTTAATCGACGATATTCATAGGTCACAGCAACACCATAGATGGCAAAATCAGTGGGGAAAAAAGACGATTAGAAAATAAATCCTATTGAATTTAAAACTAGAAAAAGTTAAAATTGTGATAGTTGAATTGTTTTACTAGGTGGAAAGACGTAAGAGGAATGTGCCAAAACATGTGGAAGAAGAACAAAAAACAGACAATAAAAAAAGAATTAGACGGAACTCTTTCGAAGATAAGGCATCACTTTCAGCATATATGACGTTTATTTCCTGCGAAAGTGCCATGCGGTTAGCTCCTCTTTATCCTGAGTGCACGGCGCAGTGCTCCACGTCAGCCAATGAGAGAGGGCCTCATTTGTTGTACGTATTACGTATTACGTAGACTTCCGTTAGCCTGCTAGCCGGTTTGCTAAAGAGAAAGAAGATGGATTCTCCCATCCTGGTATTGTTAACGCGTGTTTTTTTATGACACACGACACGTTTCATGTAAAATTTGAATTATAAATATATAACTTTTATCCCAGTTGTATGTCGAGACGTTTTAATACAAATGTGCCTAAATTAACTATTGCGTGAAGTTGAGTCAACTAGCGTCCACCCGAGCGCTCCGCTGGCTAACCAGTTAGCCTCAGTGAGCTTATCTTCGTGTGTGGTTGTTGGTGATGTGGAAGTCCCGTCTTCCTTGTTTTGACTATCTGAACAAGCAGTTCTTTGCAACACTCATATTAGTTAGTTTGATGTGATTCAGTTTGTTTAATGAGTCCAATTTAAGCACTTCCACTGCGCCGTGTTGGTTTATTTTCGATCACCTGTGTGATCGGTGTGTTTGATCAGTACCACCACTGAGTAATGAGTTGCAATGATCCGCCTCAACAGGAACCGTCCTTGTACACAGTGAAAGCAGTTCTGATACTGGACAACGACGGAGACAGGCTTTACGCCAAGGTATGAGGAAGACAGATACATTTGTCAGAACCTTTTCCTATCCATATCAAATCAGAAGGTTAAGTTTAGGATTACTCTGATAATATTCCATATTTTTCTTGTTGAAAGATTTAAAGTAACACAAATTTACTGTGCTGTAGCCGTTGTTTGTGAGAAAAGCCTCAAAACTTATCAGAATCCTGCTGTTGCACATAGTGACAGCTTTGATCTCCACAAACAAGGTCCTTGTAGTTTATTTTGAGTCAATCCATTATACTCTGTTATGATATCTTAAATACTCACCACTGGATGAAAATTATGGCAGAAATTTTCCTTGATAAGTACAATATTTGCTCTTGATTGCGTTTTTTTGCTGTAGCTGTACCCAATTGTTGAAGGTAATACACTTTTAAAAAAAAAGATATTTGTAACTGATATCTAATAAAATTTGCTTGAGTGCCAGACACCTGCTGCAGAAACTTAAAGGGTATCAACAAACGAATGAATGGACTATATTGTTACTTATTAAAAAAAAGGAAAATATGAAATATTGACAGCCTAATGCAATACGTAAGAAACTCTCAAGCTTGTTCTAGTGTAGTGTGAGTTATAGATTAATACAACAACATAATACACTGTCTTCTTTATTCACTTACTTTACAGTATTATGATGATACATACCCAACAGTGAAGGAGCAGAAGACATTTGAGAAGAACATATTCAACAAAACACACAGGACTGATAGTAAGATGTGTTCATCGTATAAAGCACAGACGCTTCTCCTGCCACAGTATATATGTAATAACATATGGTTGTTTTTTTGTGAATCCGTAGGCGAGATAGCATTACTGGAGGGCCTCACTGTTGTTTACAAGAGCAACATAGACCTTTTCTTTTATGTGATTGGAAGTTCCCATGAAAATGAGGTAAGGCTAATTTTAGGATTTTGGATTAAGTTTACGGAAGAACCATTAATAAAACGTTTATTTTAATCTTTATTCACCTCTTCAAATTTTGGTCAAAATGAACTGTGTGACTTGTGCTCTAAGCCCAACCGTGCCTAAGCACAGTTACACATTGTATTTACGCCATCACGTTGAGAGAACATGACTGCAACTTTACTTATTTTGTGGCTTATTTTGAGTCTTTTTGCATAGATATGGCATGCTCACATTCACAGATGTATCCATTTTGCAGTGCAGAAGTTGATTTTGCAGAGAGAGCAGGATGCAAAGGAGTTATTCATTTATGTTGTCATTTCCCTGTGTTGCGTACCTGTGCTCGTGCTCGTGCTCATGCATGAGCAACTGTGCTGTGCTGAAGCACACTTCTACCAACTATGCCAGGGCCAAGGAAGTATACCGTGCTTGACCACAGTATTGAGTGCTCACATTAGTCAAACAAACCGAACAGTGTGAGTCAAACATTCTTGGGCACAGTATGAATGACCTAGTGTGAGTGTGCCCTTAAATAGTGCTTAATGTGGATTGGATTTTTTTTTTTTTTTTCCTGGATCAATGCTAACTACTAGTAATTAAAGAGAGTGGTTTTCAAACGTCAGGCCAATTCCAGCTAATCTCCAGGAGTTTTAAAGGGTGTTCAATGGGGTCTCGTTCAAATCAGGGATCATTTTATCTTCAGAATAATATACACAAAAGTTAATCAGTGGCACTTTCAATCATTTTTGGGGAGTCATGAGTGTCATACACATTCTTTTACAAAACATAAAATAACAAAATTCTTTAAGATTCAATTGAAGTCTGTGATTAAAAGGTCCATGATATATTTATTTGTGAATGAATTTACTAGTTACTTTTCATAAACACTGTTACTGTTGATGTGTAGCCAATCAGATTGTGAGACTTCATTCATTACATTCTTCCAATAAACTTCATCCATTGTAAAATGGGGTGTTATTTTTAAACGCTGTTTTATATTCATCAGCATGTGCAGATCGATATCAGGGTTTGGCGTAGGTACAAAATGAAAGAAATTATGTACCTTCAGGTCCAAGAAAATCTTGTCAACACAATTAAAAGCCATTATTTGTTAATCATTTTTTTGTTTCAAATGAAAGACTCCTGACAAAAGAACGGATTCTAATATATCTTTTCTCAACAGCTTATGCTTATGGCTGTTCTAAATTGCCTTTTTGATTCTCTCAGTCAGATGTTGAGGTACGTTTTAGCAGCTTATAATGATTCTGCAAAACTTCAACAAAATTTTTTTTAAATTTCTGCTATTTTTTCCAGTGACAAAAAGGCTAACTTATGATGTGTGTCTATTTTTAATAATCTGTAGAAAAAATGTTGAGAGGAGGGCTTTGTTGGAGAACATGGAGGGGCTCTTTCTGGCTGTGGATGAAATTGTTGACGGAGGGTAAGAATGGAGCAGCTTGAAGCCTTGATGTTAGCTGTTGAATGATTTTGTCTATAGGATTAGTAAAACTTTGTCTCTTTGCTGTCTTCATCAGTGTGATTCTGGAGAGTGACCCACAGCAAGTTGTGCACCGTGTGGCTCTCAGAGTAAGCGCCTTTCCTCTCACAAAAATTGAACATAGTTTGATGTTATTTATGCCGTCTGTAAACATAACATAATTATGTTACTGTAGGGGGATGACGTGCCTTTGACAGAGCAGACAGTCACACAGGTGAGAAAAACATTCCTGGCTTCTCTCTTTGCTATAAAATTTAAAAGCCCTATTAGTTTATTGACTGTTGAAACTCATTACTACAGAACCTGCCAATACAGGGCATTGTTATCATCATACGCCTCTACTTCTACGTTGTCACTCGTTGTCATATACTGCATTGTCATCTATGCATGACAGAGTAGGTGATTACTACTTATTCTGTGCTAAGGTGGTAAGTAGCCAACGGAGGTTCCTCACTTTTAGTTCTCACATGAATGTGAGCTCCTCTTGATTAATGTTGTCATTTAAGAGGCTTGAGACTGGCTACTGTCATCCCTCCTCCCTCTGTGATTAATGGCTGTCCCCACTCCCCGTACTTTATGGTTATGATTCTTCTTTCGTTCAATGAATTAAGATGATTAAGTAGATCTATTGTATTTCTCCTCATTTACATTTTTCCTTCACTCTTCGATCTTGTTTTTTTTAACAATTATAATCAACTTTACTCCTAGCAGCTTCTACAACATGATGCCCCTTGTTTTTTATTTTGTGTGATACATTTCTTTTGAAGGGTTTATCTCACACCTGCCATTTATATACTTTTACACTTATGTGGTGAGAGTGCTATGCATAGTCACACCTAGTTTTCTTCTGCAGGTTCTTCAGTCTGCCAAAGAACAAATCAAGTGGTCGCTCCTACGATAGATGCAACGCCTGCACCAAACTACCAGTGAGCCGACGTTCATCTTAGTCTTCTTGGCACTGACCCACATACTCCTTTTTCTCTTATTCCCACTTGGTCAATCAAAGCTGTGAGGAATGGCGATGGCTGATGCAGTCTAACTCCCCGGACTATTACTTGATGAAGTTTCATTTTCCAATTTTTTTGCACGGGCTCGCATTCTCTCTACATAGTCAACTCAAGAATAAGATATCGGTTGCATTAATAAACCTCATTATAGCCTGTAGTAACATTCCACGTGTCTCCTTGAACAAGAGTTTCATCCTCTAGATTACAGTACAAAGTATTCAGACACAATCGCGGTTAATTTACATGAAAATTACTACTCTAAAGAGTACAACCAGCACTATAGTCATACTCATGATGGCAGAGTTATGTTTGGAATATATTTTGTGCAGATATCCTCAATCGTCAGAAAATAAATGTTGACACTGACATGTAAACAGCTGTGGTATTATTTTGTATTGTTTTTAATAATGACACCTACCGCATAATTCATGTGTGACTATAGAGAGGCGTTCATTACAGGTTTTTATGTATTCAAAATTCGCTGGTTTTAATGAGTTAGTGTTTCCATATTACAGAGCTGCTTTGCAGGGTGATCTGTGTTGGTCAAGACTTCAGCAAGAGCCAGACACTAAAGTAGAGCAAGGGCTCCATCTCCTGGTGTCTGTGGTGGAATGCAAAGGTTAGGGAATTTAAAAGTGTAGACAAAAGGGTAGAAAAGGGATGAAACTCACTCATGCAGCTATAATAAGCAGCTCACACTGAAATGCGTTACTGTGACATGCAGATAAGTTTTATGGAGTCATTCCTTATTCATTTTTCTAATTTCATTGTAGAGAGCCACTGTGCATTATGAATTGTATGCCTGGACATGTGCACCCCAACTTCACACACTAACCTAATACACTCACTTTAATGCAGATTAAGTTTACGCTCTTGAGGGAACTGGATGGAGAATCGGCACTTCATCACGTTGGTACCCGACTCATATTATAAAAGAAGAAATGACCTATCTACTGTCTTCCATCTAGGTATCCCCATATGTTCCTATAAAGATCACTTGAAGGTGTTTTTATGCCCAGTGAGATTTGTGTCGTAATGCAGCCATGACTAACTTGAACCACATTATGTAGCACGTCTCCTTACAGATCAGATGTCCTCCTCACCCTTACGATCAAATCCCTGCTCTTACTGTACTTGGCATGCTGAGATACGGCTGTTGGTCTGACTCAGAAGTCATTAAGTTTGTAGCCTTTTCAAAAAATGGCAAAGTGCCAGTTTTTTTTTTGTTTTTTTTTTAAGTTTCTCTTATCTTTATCTAAGTAAGTCTGTTGGCAGAAACATGAAAGTCAAAGATGAAATGAATGTTTTTGATATGGAAGACGTCAATTGCCTGAAGCAGTTTTTGAAAGGATCGCACACATAAGCGTTGATGTAGGAATGCAGAATGTAAAGTGGAGTATTTAACCTTTAATTGCCTGATGGGTAGTTATATATTTCTTCCTCTGTCAAATAATCAGTTAAATCTTGTGGTTCTTTGATGGCATCTGCTTTTACCAAACACAGAGATGTAAGATATGGTAGCAGAAGCACATAAAAAATACTGCAGCTTCATCAGTTAGGGTAAAGATTGGGTGCGTGTAAGTAGTTTGATATTTCCATGTAAAGAAGAAGAGTAAAGTCAATGAAACTATTATTGGTTCTGACCTGTGGAACTGTTGTCTTGGTGCTGCTCTAATTGAATCTGAGGCTCTTAAACTGCGGAGATAACATGAAGATGGTCTGTATTGACGCTAACTGTTTTTACAGGAGAAAAGCATAGTAAGAATGGAACTGGTAATCATTATAAATGGAGTCCATTATTGCAACCGTTTGCCGGTATAATGAGGCTCACTTCTGCATCAGTGTGCGGTTGCAGTGCGGAGAGGAGACATGAAGGTTAAGGAGGACGAGGTTAACAGAAGTAGACCGCAGTAAATGTGATTAGATGAGATCCAAGAGAGGGTAAAAACAGTTCCCACCCAAGGTGCCTGTCCAGACCCTCACTTTTCATCTAGATAGGCCTGCAGCACCATTGAGGCGCAGTGACTTGCTTTCATCTGCTAATTAGACTTGCGCCATTATAAAAAAACAAAAAAACAAAACGGCAAAGCAATTTATATTAATTATACAGGCATGAGTACAACAGTTTGAAACGGCATGGCTTGACATGCTGTACATAACATGCAGTAAAATTGTCAGAGACGTGTGGGCTAGTGCCTTGTAATTGACCGATGCACACAGTGAAAGAGTCGCTCGCGTGTGTATGAGCGGACTGTGTGACTTAAAGTCAATAAATTATCATCATCGGTAAGCTTACAGAGTCTTTATTTCATAGTCAATGGGCCTGAGCACCCATCCAATGGCTTGCCCTGCTCATGAGAAACAACACTGGGGAAAACAATGACAGCATGTTGGATCTAATACAGCAAACATATTAAAGGAAGTGCCATTATATTGTCTGAGCTCGACAAAGACCAAGACCCACATGATGTTTAATGACCTACTGCATTAAAATTAAGTAGGCTATTTTACTTCTACTGCTTTCTCATTTCCACCAAGTGATAATGCTAAGATTGCTGTAATGATGTTAAAACGCTTGGAAAAATTGACCCCATTCAAAAATGAAGTCTGCCCTGGTTTTGTTTATTGTTGAGTGTATTGGTGTAAAAGGAATTAAATTACAGCGTAGTGAATAGTATTTCTTGTAAATACAGCTTTGTGAAATCAGTCATTAAAGGTCGCTGAAAGTATACGTCTGTGTTTGTGCGAAGGAGAGCCATGGGCCCAGGCCTGCTTCCTCTGCTTCAGCAGTGTTTCAGCAGCCTGATGTGGTTTATGGTCCCAGTTGCCCTCTGTGGGTCTGTTTATGGTTTCCCCTAGAATGGAGAATCATGGCCACTCCAGAAAAATGCAGGCCAAAAACAACACCTCCACTTCTGCACTCCCGCCTGCTTTTGTGTCATAACTCAACACACTGTTAACGTGGAAAAATGTCTTTGTATAAATGACAAAAGATGATTGTAAAGAGTGATAACGTTTTTTTTTTGTTGTTGTTTTTTTTTTTTGGTTGTAAGATAAAAGTGTCACCACAAAGGTAGCTGGTTTATTGGATATCATTAACAGTTGGTGAAAACATTGAGAGGCTTTGAATCCAATTTCCTTTGCTGGGCCAGTTAATTTATGTTATTTTGATAGGATAATGGAAGTTCACCAACAAGGTTATTGTTAATTGAGCAAATATTCTACCTAATGTGTTTATCCTCTGCTTTTTTCCCTGTGCCAGTGCAGTACATTAATCGTTACTGAACGTGGCTTCAGATTAGTGACAAAGAAAACACTGTTGTGCTGTTAAAATGCTCCCTGGTCAATGCTGTTACTGGTTAGATGCAGTCAGACCCTGTTGTGTTTTTTTGCGGCGAGATGGACGCCCGTATTTCTCAAGCATAGTTTCTCGGGTCTGCTATGCCGCAGGGGCAACTCCATCATCCTCTGAAGTTGCACAACTGGGGCACATCTGGTTAGTGGATGGGCTTGACTGATCACTCCCTGTAATCCAGAGGGTAGCCTTTAGCTGGGGCGCCTGCTCCTGCTCCTGGTGCTGCAGTGTCATGGCAGTCAGAGGTTACTGGGTTACGGCTGTTATCAAACAGTCAACACGAAGGTTTGGTCTAGCAATGATGCAGGAGACACAACATCAGACACAGACATGCTGGCTGTAAAGCTTTATGAGTGTTATTGCTGGCATTATTCAACTCCCACTGCGTCCATTGGAGAAACATGTAGTCTGTTTCTCCTGTGTTTTTTTTTTTCCTGGCCAGATTGAGTCTTGTTTTTCCTTTAAAACAATTCCCCCACTCTTCAATCTGTGACTTTGTATTTTTCCATCAGACCCAATGAATATAGAGAAAAGCATGTTCTGTTGCATAGTTCTGAACCCTCAGT
>KV751391.1:59800-113166 GCA_001698575.1 Mola mola
CTTACACCTCAGTCATTTACTCTTTCTTACTTTCTCCCCTCCCTCCCCGTGGATTCCCCAACCACACCACAACACCGTTAACAGACGCGTCCTGACAGATTTACTGCCATCGTCTTTCCATTGGCCGCCAGCGTGACGGCTGAGATTTAATGCTATCTCCTCATTGGCCAAGACTGGACAGGTTAATTTATGGGCACACTGTGATTTGATGCCTTCTGCCTTTGAAGTGAGTTACAGCTCTGTCGCTTATAGGACACAGGAACGGTGTCAGCTTGCAATCGTAAAATCTTATCCCAGAAGGGGGCTGGCGCTTGAGTATAATAGTCATGACGTCATGGCAGAGAAGACCTTCTGAGCATACTGAGAATAAGAGAAAATGAAAGGTGTTTATCTAAAAATGCTTTGAATATTTCAAAAGATATGAAGAATAGATAAGATGGCTGCAAAGAGACGGGAATGAATTATATGCATTATTGTGCACCTGCATCTTATATGTTTCTTCTGATTTGAGCGTTTCTAAACCAGTGTGAGCATTTGTCCTCTCCCTCTTCTCCCATTCCACACCTCGTGATGATCTGCAGGATTTTTTTTTGACTTAGAGGTCAAAAGATCTGAAATGACTGAGTAAATCAGGCATAGATGATCATCATCAGCAAACTTCCAAAGTCACTTTGGCATCTGACTACTGTATCTGCTCACTGCAGCCCCAGTGTTCTTGAAGCACCATAGTCTATCTGCAGCATATCTCTTCTTCAGCCTGACAGGATCAAGTAGAGTGAGAATGTGGCCCTGCAGCAGCCTTGATCCATGGGAATCTCTGAGGGTAAGAAGCATGGCTGCCCCGGCCCCACCATTTCTCTTGGACATCCATTGCTTCTCTTTTCTCTTTCACTTTACACTTGGAGCCATCTGCTCAAGTGGAGACATAAAGAGATGTGGAAAGCCCTGGACTTGCCTTGTCAGGTGGGATTGCATCATTTCATACATGACCTTCTCATGAACTTGGTAACTTGGGGTAACACTGCAGCCCCTCTGACATGTGCCATGCTAGACAGAAAGCAGGTTTTACATCTTTAACTGACACAATTCCTCTGAGTCCAGGGGAATGATGGATAGTTTAATGGTACAGTATGTTTGAAGAAGCAGTGAAAAATCTGGGTGCCTTGTTCTGCTGTATCCCTTTTTTGAGCTGCAATATTACAGGACTTCTATCTTCCTTGTTAAGGTTATGAAAAATATCTCAAACTCATTTCAGAGAAGAAATGGGTGGTTTTAGTTTCACCTTGCACTGTGTTAACTGTTTCTGATCCATGGAACGTAAAGGTTGTAGCATCCCAGATAACTGAGTGTTTCCAGAGTCCAAATATATACTGTTGTGGCTGGTTGGTTTTTCCCCGTAAAAAGCCGCTCAGTCCAAAACGTGTCCCAGCAAGCTGTGAATTAAAAGGATGGTGTGAGGCCAAGGCATGTCAACGTATCTGCCGAGGCTGAACACACCTCCACTGGAAAGTGATTTTCACAGAGTCGGCAGGGCTCCGGGGTGCCTGTCCTGTCAAGGGGAATGTTGATGACTCTGCAGTCAAATAAATCTCACCAACAAGGTCCTGCACAACTGAACTTGATCTTTGTAAATGTACCCAATTACTACAGACCCTCTACAGTGGTAGAGCAGGAGGCCTCATACTGAGCAGCCTCTGGGCCACTGTTTCTTCCTCCAGAGCTACTGTATGCATAACTAACATTTTTTTCTGAACTGAGGGAGAATATTTAGTGATTATATTTTAGTGTTTGAATTGGAAAACATGTGTGATGGGCCTGTTTCTCATCAGACATTTTGAGTTATGGTTGGAAAAGCGCAGGTGCCATGACTAACAGTAAGGCTGGCTCCATTCTTTTCCAGTCTTGATGATGTGAGACTGAGCCAGGATGGCCAATACTTTACAAAATTAGCTATTATTCATTAAAAAAACGAAGTACAATCTTATCAGCTTTTCCATCAGCTTTTCTTCACTTTGTTGTGTTATGTAGCTAAATTGCAAGATGTCAAACTTGAAAGCTCAGGTTGTAAGATCTGACCTGACTGGAGATGCTTTTTTCCACATATGAATGTTCATGAGTTTAACTAATGTAAATATGCAAGTAGGCTGAACTTGACTTTTCCCCAGGTTACCAGTGAGGTGTTAGGTGACATTTTGAGGACTGGGAAGGATGTGCAGAGGTTGATTAATCTGCTTGAGTTACACTTATTAGAGCGGCAGACATTTGAATATGGGACAGTTTGAAGCGCGATACAACAGAACGTTCCCCATCAGAGTGGCTGACAGATGTACCTTCTGTTGTGCATTAACTGGATTTTCATATAGATACTGGGTACACATCAATCTTTTTGCACTCAAGATACTATTAGGTCCAGCTATGACTGATCTAAAATGGCTGCCATTTGTTAAGGTTCTGGACTTAACCCAGTCTTTCTTTAATTTCATATCACTAAAGTTTTTATATTGGCACATGATGCCTGCCAGTTCAAAGGCAGGCTAGGATTCTGCTACATACATAATTCATTTCGGAATAATTGCCCCCAGTATTAGAGAATATTGCAATATTTGGAAATCATTAATAAGTAATGCAGTCACATATTCACTCCTGGGTGTTTGATGAGAAAAATTTAGATATATGACAATTCTTTCGTACAATATCAAATAATTATACGGCACGTGTGATAAGTCATACTGATGCTTTCAAATTTATGCTGACACAGTTAACATTGAGTTGAAATTGAGAGAAATGATGAGGGCTTCAGTGGGGTAACATCTACTGCTGATTCATTGTTTCTCCAGTTTCCTCTTTTTGTTTGCTTCACACCTTTGATATTCAATCATATTCATTTCATTTTAACATTTTGACTGTTTTTTAGATTGCCACGTGTAGTGAGCCCAGTGTGTGACGTTTTGAGGACGCGTTCACGGAGCTGGCTGGGAAAATGGGAGCAACCTGGATCGAGGAATAGAAATTTTAATGATGAGCAGCGCCAGCAGCTGACGGCCATGAACACCTCAGACGGCTCAAATATCACCGCTAATTAACGCGGAGAGGTGGGCTGTCGGAGGCATGATGGATGCTCTCAAGAAACCAGTGATTCCTTTATTAATCAAAGGCCGGGATGGAAAGGCTCCCCCACACCTCAGGGAGAAGGGGAGAGAAGGGGCTATTGTCGGTGGGTTTCAGTCAGTCGTTGTAAGCCTGTGATGTATTTGATGAGAGGGGGCATCCAAAAATTTGCAGGAGACGGACTCCACAGAGCCACAGTATTTGCAGCCAGCTCAGATTCCCCGTTTGTTGAGGAAATTTCGGGAGAGGTGAGCACGTAGAGAGTTGGCAGTGTCTCTGAAACAAAGCCTCCCTCCCTGATGGAGAGAGCCAGCACTCCCACACTTTACCTCGGGACCGACGCCGTGATCGCTCCGTCTCGCAGGGATGATTTCGAACCTCGATGATTTCAGCACTTCGTGTATGAAGATGGAGTGTTATCTCCCCCTCCCCGGTCTCCTCCCCATCCACCTCACTTAAGAAGGTCCATTGTTAAGTGCCCGGGGCCTGTGGGTGCCGTAAATCAGGCTGCAGAGAGAGGGGATGTCTCCCATGAGGGAGGGCGCACACTTCCAGCCGCCTAAGGGCTGAGCTCATCCTGCCTGTCCTAGTGCTTTAATTAAGGAGCTGCTCAATAGCAAGGAGAAGGCTGCTGAAGGGTTTGATCTGCACCTCCTAACGTGCGACTGGTGTGGCATGACCCATGAAGAGGGAACGACGGGCCGATGTAGTCGGAGAAATCCTCCTCTTCCCTGAACATCAGTGGCTGTCACCGCACTAATGTCATTTTGATTACACAGTTCAGCGGCGACATTTTAAGCAAATAAAAATACTTATTAAAATAGGCATGCACCTGTGTATATAGTTTTTTTTTTTAACTTTTATTATGAATACAGAATTTGCAAACTCATTAAATATTTGCACTCCAAGTTCGAAGTAGTGGAATGCAACATCAATTCCAGGACATATCCCAACTCAAGGCTATCAGATTAATCTTTGCGTCACGGAGGTGGTGTATACTACTCATCATCCTGTGTCCCGGTTTAATTAAAATACTAAGTCTCCTGAGAACCACAGAGGACTTGTTTTTTCCAGGCAAGACTACCATCTACCTCTGTAACTGTAACTCAGCACACCCCCACTGTCGTAGCGCAGTGAAGACTTAAACGCAAAGTCCAGTTGACTCAGGGTGATGAAAAGGGAATTTTCAGGGCAGCTTTTCATTGGCGATTAATGGTTTTGATTTCCCTATAAATCAGAAGTGCCCGCTGGTTGCAGCTTTTTCAGTGGAATAAGTTGATCGTTCCTTGGCTTCATCCCTTTGAACAATAGAGAATTATCAAAAAACGGTTAGAATAAAATAACACCTTTTTCAGAATGTTGGATCCCGCACTGAAGGATTTCAAGAAGTGGATTAATAAATAAAACAGGTTTAATGTTGTAGCCACATTTGAAAGCCGAATCACTGCTTTTTTGATTATGTAGCTCGCACTCTTCCAAAATTGTGAAAATGTTGTTTGTCAGTTTGATTTTCCCGGGAGCATATTACGAAAATCATGAATGATCTCAAATGTGGTTTTTAAAAAACACACTTTGGTAGTGGTTCGTTACCTTTATTATTACTGCACTGGAGAAAATGGACCACATTCATGGTCATTGATGCCATCTGCTGACACAGTTGGTACATTACATATTTTACAAACGACTTGCTCACAAGTTTGCCAGTATAATGGAGTTATGTGCCATTTCAGAACAGGTAGTTAGTTAGCTCACTTGTTAGATTTCATGATGATGTGTCGACCACAAAATTACTTAAATGGGTCACCATATATTAGGGTGCTTCATGCTTCAAAATCTTTAAAATATACTGTAATTATGTCTGAAATGTAGTCTTGTTTTGTAGAAAACAAATGATAAAGGAAAAAGCTTTATTCAAAAAAAAAAAAAAAAAAATCCCCTTAGCGGCCGTGATGCAGAAAATGTGGACAGCATGCACCTTCTTAAAAAGTTTATCAGCTTTATTTGAGACTGGGGGGGGGGGCTTCAATTTCCATGACAAACTTTATGACTGACTGAATCGGAAATCCGACTTAATTTCAGCACAGAAAATTAAAAAATGAGCCGGATTCTGATTTGAAAAAAATGCCTTTACCGAAACAAAATGTATACAAGTTCCTCCAACAAATCTATGCAAAAGAAACATTTGAAAAAATATACCAATTAATCATGGCTGCTATTACTAAAAAGCAAAAGTGGCAGCTTAAATTTTATTTCTACTGGCAAGTTGAAGGATAACTTGCAACAAGGTTGCTGTCAGCTGTCATGACAAATCATCAGACTAAGGATTCTAACTTTGCAGATATTTTGATTTGAGTGCAGGTCCCATACATACTATTTTCTACACCTAATACAATTTGAATATATATTAACTTCGTAAAAGTAGACGAGTCAATGATGGGTCCAAGACTCGTTTACCATCATCTAAAACTTTGACAGCAATAGAAGTACCAGTCTACAATAAGATCCTCTACGACTGAGCTAACATTTTCAGTCCAGTGTTTACAGTCTGATATCACTGTACAGACGCCCAAACATAATGTAGACTATCATCAAAGAGAACACATCAAGGACCTGTTACCTCGTCCACTGCGCACAATTAATCACCTTCACTGAAGATGTTCAGGGTCAAGCAAGTGATGAAATAACATGGCACTGTGTTCAGATCACATTCAATCAGGTCAAGACAGAGGTGAGCTCTAAAAAAAAATCTATGAATGTACTTTCAACTTTTTGTACTGATCAGGACCATTGTTGGAAGCGCTGAATTAAAACTCAAGATTTTAGATATGGTGCTTGACACTCACCCTAATAACTTCTGAAAAGCCAGAAGAATCCAAGAATGTAGATAAAGGAAAGAAAAGACAGTGACAGTGGTTTCTAGGAGAACGACTACATCCATAATGGATTTAAATTGAGGGTTTTTTTTTTTTTTACAGAAGCATGTCAGAAAACACCTACAGTGAGTCATTATCCAATTATTATGATTGAAGTAAAAAAAAAAAAAAAAAAAAAATCTGGGCTCTTCCCATTTAAGCTGTCAGCCTCTATGGTTCAACTATGTAACGTATCAAGTGTCAGGACTGACACCTTTAAAACAAGGTAGATCAGTGAACGTGTGAGACAACAGTAACTACACAATGTAACTAATAGCAAGGTTAGTGGAAAAGGTAACAAATCAGGACCAACAAGACAACATTTAGTGTTTTTCATTCACCATCATCACCAGCTCTGTAGTGATACAGCTATCGTCTCAGTTTTACATACAGAGGGATAGCTGGTTAAAAAGAAAATAGGTCAATTTAAGACTTACGTTAAATATAAAGGCTTAAACAGAAATTTAAATTGATGACTAATCGATTCCCGTTAATCCTGTATCAATGTCCCTCTTTTAGGTTTAGATCAGTGTAATCAAAAGTACATTTCATTGTATTTCAGAAGTGTTACGCACGCAACACCTACAGCATTAGATTAATTACTACCTCGAGTCAGAATGGACCACAGGTCTCCTGTGATTGTTCACATGATGCAGGTCAACAGGACATTTAAAAGGTGCTGCACAATACACTGACATTTAGTAGAGTCAAAAATACTTGCAATCCCTTGGCAGCAACACTAAAATGTACCTGCAAATGTTTAGATAAAAGGAGATGTGTGCGTTTTCCATTCAGTTATTGCCATAATACCATTACCTCTTATCCATGATCGTGAATTAGTTCTTCGTCTTTTGCCTGTGTAATGAACGTAACAGTTAATAAAAAAGTACAAAAATCCACTATCAAGCTCTGCAAAGGAGCTGATGAGAGCAAATTAAAGTTTGGTTGTGTTTAAGCTAAGTTGTTTTCAACTTATGGTACAGCTGAGCTCCAACACGTGACGCCAATGAGCTGCAGACTGCTGCTCTCTGTAGGACCGCTGTGGGGAGCTGAGTGTCAGACAGTCAGACGGTTGTTGGAAGGCTGCAAGGGGCTCCAGGAAGCTGGATGGGCAGATGCATCCTGTGAATACTGGTTTTCCTCTTTGCACACCCCAACTGTACATAGTCGTCTGTGTCTCAGCAGCCGGTCTGTCCGCGAGAAGTTCTAGAGCCAGGCAAAGAAAGGTGTATGTTTGTGTCAAAGTTAGCAGAGTAATGCTACTAGCACTGCTAAGACAGATGGATTTCTTCTATGCAGTAGGACTCTGACTAATGTGCAGAAACCAAAGAGTACATACAAAGAACAACCCAAAACAATGACTAACTAACCTGATGGCAGCGATCACACTGGTACGGCTTCTCGCCACTGTGCACCCTCTTGTGTCTGTCCAGGTGGTAGCGCTGAATGAACCGCATATCACATGCGTCGCAGGCAAATGGCTTTTCTCCTGTTAACAGTCAATGGAGGATCATAAACAAGGATTTACAGTGTAGTGCAATAGATTTTTAGAGCCGTGGCCAAAAAAGCAGCAGGCTTGTTTACAAAAAGATGAAGAATAATGACAGGTAGAAAAACATGTAAGACAATGTAACGACCATCTAAACAAAGACTAATTTCTGTGTTAATGACTGCGCCTCTCCAATTTAGCAATTAAAATTATGGATAATATATATATATATCATATCTAACCACAACTGAGGCCACAGTGATGTAAAGACGTATGCTGTGACTTCTCACCTGTGTGTGTAAGTATGTGTCGCTTTAGGTGGTAGCTACTCCGGAAAGCTCCGTAGCAGTGGTCACAGATGAAGTTCTTCTGGACTTTCAATGAGCTGTCATCGTCCATGTCCATTGGGGAAAGTAAATGCTAACAACAAGAACAAAGTTGGCTGAATCTGAACTGAATGTATACATACTAAATTGCAGCTCTGAAACAGCCCTTACCTCCACTTTCTCCTTAACTTTGTTGGATGACCCAGACTTTTTGTGCTTCTTTTTAGGCTGCATATTCTGATTTGCTTGAATATCCTTTGCGTCTATCATTCTTGATGAGTGATAATCTCCGTCTTTTCGGATCAGCTTTCAAAGAAAGGATTGACAGTAGGTGAACTTTACTGCTCCAAACAGCTTTACACCCTCACTTTTATTTAATCTATGAGCAGTATGGCAGGTAATGTTGTCATGTACAATACCATCATATAGTCCTCATCGCCTCACTGGCAAAAGTAGGGCTACCTGTTTCAGCTTTTAAATTTTAAGTGTAATGTCACTTCTGTACATGAAAGTGTAGAAATTATAGCCTCAACAAGTTTTCTGGGTGCCCTGTTTTTTTTTTTTTTTTCTCTCCTACCAGTGGTGGACAGCTCCCTGATGATGGATGGCCCCCGTGGCTGTGGTGGGCATGACCATGATGAACCTGGTGTCCGTGGTGGTTGTGGCTATGCTGCGTGTGAGTTTGGTGGCTCTCGGGACTGGCCCTGTGCCCTTGACCCAAGTTTGATGTCATCCTCTTTTGACCCGGGATGTTGTTGGCTTGCATGAGAGCCATGCTAGACAACACCGCCTCGCAACCCAGCAACCCAGCCTGGCAATGCAAACAACACATTAGAGCAGACAGAGGGGGCCAGAGGACTCCCCACAGAAACAAGGAGTTAGGGGAAGGGGAGGGAGCTGAGTAATGGGAGAAACAGAGAAGTGCACTGGTATCAAGATGGTGATTCTGGAGATGAAGAGACTTCCACTGACCCATTTCATATGGTCTCGAACAGAGTTGTTGGAATGGTGTGTCATCGCCGTGGTTTGAATGCGTGTGTGTTTGGGGGAAACAGAGGGGGCTTCACTCAGGATTAGGGGGTAACAGTTGAGACCACACCCACCCAAATCATCAGGGGCCAAAGCCTGAAAGTAGAGGCATGACAACATAAAGCTATAATTTTTAACAAGTTGGATTCAAGAGCTGGGAAGCCAGACCAATTTATTTTGATTTCATAAATCACCAACTCTGGATTTATATGACCTGAAATGTAGGTCTAACAATAATATGTACATCAGGCAAGTAAGCCCCAATGGTTTGGTGCATGCCATGTTTCCATGGGTGACAGAAAACAGAGAAAAATAATTAAAGTCTGATGGGAAAAATGAAAACAGCCAAGAAAAACAATAAATACATATGTGTACAGATTATACATTGTTAAAACATATGATTCATATGTGAGGTGAGACTGTGAGCTTCTTTTTGAAAGCAGCACATGGTTAGTACTGTACATAATCAGTCAAGGCAGCACAATAATAGAACACAACTTAAGTTACGATTTCTTTTAATGCTATAAATTGTCATGTGAAAAAATAAAGAAAATGTACCCACTTGTATGCAGTGTGAATTCATGTGTATATAAACAGTCAATAGTACTTTTAGTACTTACTGTAGTTCAAGAGCAAGTTAACAAGTTTTTCTATTAAGCAGAGAAGAAGTTGTACCATGATGTGTTTGAGTTAATTTCCCTTACTTGATATTGCATGTTCCACAGTGTGACTATTGACCACGGACACATTGCAATATCAACACATTATGCAGCTCTATCATAGCCATTTTAACTGAATAAAGCTATAGTTTATCCTAAAAGAAGTGGAACTGAACCTGATCAACGATGTCTTCAAAGCAAATTCATGCAAATTTAAAGCACTTACGTAGTTTTCTGTCCCAAATCATATTTTAACCCAAAAACTGTTTGATGTCGTCAAAGAGTTGAGTAGCGACTCAATTATCGAGCTAAATTTCAGGCAACGAAATCTGGCACGAGCATATAAACAATGCCAATTTGAACGCAATTTTATGTGATGCAATTCTGCAAAAACCACTTATGTATTTCCGTACAGTTTATAGGTATGTTTGGGGGTAACATATGTACTGTTCAGAAAAGGAAAATGCAATGCTATTAGCTACATAGCTCCAGCCAGTGAGACCTAGTGTTGAATTTCACTCATTTTATAAACAATCAAACAGCCAGTGCATAGGAGTGCGTCTAAGATTAAATTCTTGACCTCTTGGGCAGCTATAAACACTGAATGCTTCTTTAACCATTCAGTATTGGAGACAAGAATTTAAACATTTGGTGTGACAAATTGTGCAAAATGGTAATTCGGCTCTCCAACGCATTGAAGTTAATTTCAAGCAAAGATCACGAAGTGCCAGGTAGCAAGGCGAATTAACTAAAACCGCAGTGCTAATCATGCTTACTGACTGTAACAAAGAAAATAGATTACTATCGAGAGCATTAGGATTCCTGCAGTACTGTTTTAGCATGCAATGGGCTGCAGACCTCACCAAACCTATTTTAACGTATCTATAACCTTTAATTTTATTTTCAAAACCTTCGGGGATGCCTCAGTCGTTCTTATTTTAAGCATGTAGTAGTATTGTAAACGCAAAAACGGCGTTTCGTGTATAAAATAATGCATTTCAGCACTAGCCAGCTAGCGACTGCTACGAAAAACGTTTGTTTCCGTTAGACTAGTGTGCTTTGTTATTGACGCTGGGTCCTATCTGGGGCACAATGGAAGGCGTTTTCTATCCAGGTAAGATATTTGGAGTAGCGGCTTTACAGTTAGGAAAAGGATTCTTATAAACGACGCTGCCAGCTAGTCAGTAGTTAGGTTATGGGACAACTCTTGTATGACTGAACCCCCACCCCAGACAACACAACAGCCAGGCAGGGCGTGCGGGCTCTGCGCCGACGCAAAACATCCCCTTTCTCTTCGACTACGTCTGCGTGAAATACACAAGAGGCGCACTGTAGAACGCCTAGAGAGCAAAGAGAGAGAACTGGTGGAAACCCATCTGCTTACCTTTCGATTTTAAGAGTTCCGTGTATTAATATTTCTTGTCGCACTTCCAATTTTTTCTCAGTTTACAAACACTGACAGGAAACGCCAGCGGAAGTGCTCACCGAAGAGGACGGGGATTGGTCAAACGGCAAGTCACGTGGCTAAAGTAGACTGAACCAAATTTGCGGCCATAGTTGAGAGAGAAAGATGGTGGCTGGTGGAAGTTCAGGAAAACTGTTATTCAAAAGGCGGCAACAGTTTCAAAAATCGAATACTGATTTCCAAGCAATATTAATATTCCTTTTTTCCCCCTCATACATGACTATTTTGGCTTCAGATTGTTGGCCTGGCCTAGAGTTGCAGACTGATTGGCGGGTATGTAAAACAATTGGATAGCAATACCACCACTAATACAGCCAATATGTGCTGTTAATGTGTTTTAAAAACTATCCCACTAACGGATTTAGTTACATCTGTTTCATTTATTAGATATGTTTCAAAACAAGTAATTAAAAAAAATTGTGTGTTGTTTATATTTAAAAATGTAGAATGTAATGTACATTTCCTGTATTTATATCGCACTTTTCTAGTCATTTTGGACCACTCAAAGCACTTTTACGCTACAGGTTTTGCATTCACCCATTCATTCGGTGACTACTGTCACTCATCAGGAGCGTTAACCATTCACACGCTCATACACTGATGGCGCAGCATCAGGAACAATTTGGGGTTTAGTGTCTCGCACAAGGACACGTCCACATGTTAACTGCAGGGTCTGGGATCAAAACAGGAACCTACTGATCACTGGACGGCCACTGTACCATCTGAGCCACAGCCCAATTGTCACTTATTATTTTATTTTTAAATTCTTGAGCAAATCGTAAACTGAAATACCTGTTTGTAAATTACTAACCAGCTAAATTACTGTGACTCACAGGACGGGACTGTTTGAGAATGGCTTGTCTAATTCAAGCACATCAAACTGATACAGAGAGGTTGTTATAACTTCAAGCATTACAATGGCAAGATTTGTGCATTGAATTCTATATGTACATGGGATATACATCTTATAGTTTGTCTTTTGTTCACAAATCATTTCCATTTCATCAAGAAAGAAGTCCAGATCTTTTTGGGAAAACAGCAGAGATAAAAAAAAAACACACAGAAAAAGTTGTTTCCCTCAGGTTAGTAGCCAACCATCATAGTGCCTCTTTGTCTCATGCGCTCTTTGATGGCTGGATCTACCTATAAAGAAAATAAAGGACAAGAACACACTCAGAGTTAAGGGTCTGATTCAGTGGTGCGGCACAAAAGTGGCACATACTGTAGATGGTGGCCCTTTCAACAAAACAAACTGCAAACGATAAAGAGGTTATCTGTCAGTGCTTAATGTGAACATGCAACAAATGGATGGGAAAACTGTATTTCCTTCCTTCCCTCTCAAACTGGGTGGTATAAACCAGAAGCATAAATTCACAAAAACTGGCTGCCCATGTTGACTAATACCAACAAGCAATCAAAAATTTAGTGGGGAAAAATACAACTCATCTGTCAGTGACAGTGACTTACCTCATGCAAAAAATGAAATTGTCCTCTTTTCTTCATGTCCTCCAATACCTGCAGGGAAGTCAAGTTTTCAATTTCTGTTTTTAATTTCTTTAAAAAGTTGGTCTTGTTTAAAAGATTTTAATGGTAACATTCCTGTTGTATTAGATAGGATTTAGCAACTAAATAATAAAATCATCATGTTATTATCAAACTCGTCAATAAATGTAGAAATTATTTTGACATGCATTACTATAAGTGCTTTTAAAGTATTTGTATTAAATATGACATGAATGAGGATGTACTCTGTTTTGCCACAGCTGCGTACCTTACATTGATAAAAGCTTTGTGTAGCCGCGCTGCCAAGCCAAGGGAGCCAACAGCTGTCCGTATCGACCACAACTTCAGTCAACCTTGCAACTGCACTGATTTATCCCCGATGTCCAGATTAACATCATAGAACTTGTCTTACTGGAACAGGTATGTGGCAACTGTGGCACTGTTTCAACAGGTTTTGAGGAGATTGTCAAATGGTTTAAAAAAAAAATAAATCCAGTTTTAAAAAAACATTTGAATGTTTAAAAGATAATTCTACAGCTTCAAACTGGAAATCCAAACCGTAGTGTCTCGTAGCAGCAGGGCAGAACATGGCGGGCCAGCCACCAGCATCTTATGTGGGTTCCAGGCTTAATTGCTCTAGTCACACACACACACCCTGAGTTTTACATTAGGTCCTGTACAGGCAAAATGTTGCCTTCTTCTTATTGAAAAATACAAATTTCTGGCATACATATTACTTACCTGTCAATCCCTTTCAACAAATGTCTGCTTGGAAAAGAACACACTCCCTCCCCAGGCAGCCTGAATACACATTTTAGCAATATTTTTATTAACAAATCCTGGGCTTCATAAAACCAAGGCTGGTCAACAGATAGGTTTTGTCTTACACATGGGGTGACTCACATCCACGTGCATCCAGAGCTTGTGCTTCTCACACATATCGGCGATGGTGTCCAGTTGGTCAAATGTAGCTTGTACCATGGTCCCTGATATGCAGCTTATGGGAAATGGCAGTGCACCCTGGAAGACACAAACTAAAAGTAAATACACCATCTTGTGAGAACATGCTGGTTTTATTCTACACTGTGCTTTGTGGCACGTGAGATGAACACAGTGCATCAGTTTAATGGTTAGTTATGCCCATTGGATAATAACTGTTGAAACCAGCACAGGTGATCCCAGAAAATCATATATTTAACCATGAGCTCACTAAACACTGATCTTCTTACCTGAGATTTTGCCAGCTTTATCTTTTCATCCAAACTAATAATAAAACCACTGCTTCATATAGTGTGAGAGCCCCACCTGTTTTGTTCAAACAATCTGGATTTAGTAACAAAAGCCTCCAAATTAATGTACAATCAACAATAAAAAACACATTTATCTGTGAAATTAAATATGGGGGACGTGGTAATATAAAACAGCATTTAAGGAAATAATCACAAAAAGCACAACAAAATGTTTAATGTGTCACAGCAGAATTTCTAGGGGTTATTGCTAATTTAACGAGTGGATCTGAACAATTCTTCCATTCCTGCCTAACACAGGCACACTATCTTATTTATTGCATTCTATCATAATAGATTTCTTCCCTTATGTTGTATTTACTCATACAGATAAGTGTTGAGAGCCTTTGTAAGGAATCGCCCATTCACGGCACAATAGCCCACACCGGCAAACTGCTGATTAAATAACCGTGGGTGACCTAAAACGAACAAAGTCTCACGATGAAACACTGTTTAAAGTGGAATTAGACAACTTCTCTGCTTTTAGTGTTTCCAAGTGTTATTAGCCTACTGTTAGCACTGCAGCTGATGTTAGCAGCCTGACTAATGCCTAAAGCAACTCTAAGATTTCTGTTTGCATAGGAATATACACCAGGTTTTATTAATAAGTAAGTCAGTTTTACCTTCATTTTTGTATGAAAAGTAATGCCTGGGGATGGAATAGGTGGCTTAATGAAAAGCATGGGGACACAATGGCGGATTTTCCCTCTTGCCATTAAACTGTGCAATATATATTTACTCATAAAGACAAGTTAAAGCAAAGAAGTCATCTATTTTTTTCTATAATATCTATTCAACCTCTTTCAATGACTCATGTCAGTCTTACTTGTCTTGATGCTGTGCTTTGCCACATCTTTAACTTTTTGTAGGAGACTTTGCTGCGGCCCGCCTGTCGTCGTGAGCTCCAGGTCCAGCAGCACAGCCAGCTCCACCTGTTCCCTCCACTCACAAACCTGCACCGAGTATCAGAAGACCCGAAATGCAGTCTAATGTTACTGTGACCTCAGGCTTCACTAAAGACCTTTTGTTTGACATCAGTGCCCTTGCAGAGTCCAGAATAATTTTGAAGGCCTCTTTCAACAAGTGCTGGCCCTGATCAATAAGAGACTCGTTCAGGTTGTGGAGATTGGCCGGTCCATTTCCCTGCCCATCTGCTGTTGTTGCGACAATTAAACACATAAAGACATCTAGTCAATACAAAGAGAAATACACACATACTTACATGAGAATGGAAACATGTTTGCCATGTCCACACTTTTAAGGAGTCACTGGATCTCTTCTGCTTGATCGAACTTGGCAGGAATGACTACCAGCAAAGGCACTGAATGGTGAGAGAGGATGTGTGAGAGGGGAAGGCGAAGAACAGGAGGCCCTTTTTTTTTCCTTTATGAGATTCTGTCATGCATTTAATTAAATGATTCTCACTTAATCTCAACCTGTTTAAAAGCCGGAATAACTTTTCCGAGATCACCAAAAACTGTGGTGCACCTGCAGGAGCTGGGCACTGCTGCTCTCACAGATGGACGGTGACGCACTAACATGAACCTTAACTAAAAGACCAAGACAAGTAACTCAGTCTCACTTATGACTCAGTTATGAGTCAACATTTTCTCACACAAAGGTGTTGAGCAAAACATTAAAGAACATAAAAACAAAAAGACTTCAAATTTCATCGTCTTTTATTTGTATGAATTAAAATAGTTCTTTCTTGAAAGAAATATCTAGTGGAAAAAAAATATCCAAAATTAAAAAGAGTTATTTAAAAAAATAAAAAACAATTCACAACACAAAGTTCAGTTTTTAGATTTATGTTAAAAATACAGCTGCAGTGATAGAAAAGTAGCATGATGATAAAATATCTCTGAGCAAGACACCTCTTGCTCAATGGTGTCGCACATTATTGTGGAGAAATTCCATGAAGCAGCAAAGTCTTCAAGAGTTTTTTCCTGATATAGGATGGTAGTCTCTGGGCTCTGAGTCTTAGCGGATACCAAACAGTGGCGGCCTCAGTCAGTCTGCAACAGGAAGTCGATGCTTTCAGGCGGCAGAGCCCAATCTTCCTGACAGAGCAGCGAGTGCAGGTGAGCAGCGGTGGCTCCCCCCCTTCTGCAGTCACGCCAGTAACGCAGCATAGCAAACACGCGCTCCACGTGGAGCGAATGGTCCTCTTCAATCTGCTCCAACTTCACAGAGGGAATGTCCAGAGCCAGTCTGCCAATTTCCTTCCAAGTTCTGCCAATGGCACGAGCCACAACCATCAGCTGCTTCTCCTTCACTAAGCTAGAGCCTGTACATCGAGACAGAAGCCAATTCAGTCTGCAATGATCTCTGTGCTTTATGTCTGAAGGGAAATAGCTTTGACTGCAGTGTAACCCACCACTGTTGCAGATCTTTTTTGCAGAAATGGTCTCCTGTGAATCAGGAGCTTTATCTCTCTTTCTTGATGTTTCTTTTGCACCATATAAAGAGAGAAAACTTTCATTTATAACTCAAAAACATTTCAGAATGAGTTTGTTGAAAGTACTGAGCAGATTTTGTTTTACCTGCAGACACAGTGTCGACAGGCAAATCCTTCACAAAGCGGAGCATTGGGAAGGCTTCCTGCAGGACCTCGTCCCTCAGCAGCTGGAGTAGACCATGTGCTGCTTCAGGCCCTCTCTGAATGATATGATCCAGCAGCTCTGTCACTTTTTCACTAGGAACACGGCAGGCTTTCACCTGCTGGTAGCCTCGGTGAGACAGCAGAAAGCGAGAGTCGGCATGCTGCAGGACCAAGTCAGCATCGCCACTCATAATTTCTACCAGCCGAGCCTTGTGGCTTCTGAGCAGCTGAATCACTGGCACAGGTTCTTCAGCCATGTCTGGCTGTCACTCAAATGAGCTTCTGAGACAATAAAGTGGTGGTGATGATGATCAAATCTGAAAAAAAAAATAAAACAAAAACAAAACAATGGAAAAACCAAATATTGAATACATCTGTGGCAGCACAGCAAGACTCACTGTAGTCCTCAGCTCAGTTATTTTACATTTAAATTCTCACAATGAGGTTCTTCTTTTAAGCAAAGAAACCTTAGTTACAGGGTATGACCGATAGGTGCTAACTGGTGCTATTAAAGCTAAAACTCATGTTCTTTCAGTGAATGGTCAACGATTAATAGAAAACACATTCAAGATCATTAAAGCTACCAAACAGAAAGTAGAAATACTTCAATTTTGCAGCTTTTACTGTAAACTTTTAAACCTAAGTTGGCATATGGTTTGATAAAAACATAAATCCTGTGTGATCAAGTGTTAAAAGGCAAATATAAACCTACTGCTTTCCAGCTAAAATATCTGGTTATGAATCGTTTCATTAAAAGATGTGACTGAAAACACTTCTTTATGTGCTAGTGTATCTCATAATAAATTGATTATTGTGGGACAAGTTCACACTTTTTCTATAATTTCAGTCGAAAAGTTAAACTTTCCTATATTCTACATTCATTACATGTAAAGTGAACATTTCAATTTTTTCTTTTAATTTTGATGAGTAGAGCTTATATGGTTACAGTGAAATATTGTAATATTTCCCCAAAAGCAGTAAAATGCTTGAAAGATTTTAGTTTGTGTGATGAGATTTTGAGATTCACTTATTAACGTTATTATTTTATTTCCTTGAGATATGTTTTTTTCTTTCTTTCCTACTTGTTGTTTGTCCTGTACTTTATTAACACGCGCAAGCTAGGACGCGCTTCTGGGGATATTAATAAGTACTGGCATAGTATGTTTTTTATTTCCCATAATAAAATATGATAATATTCACAGGTTCATGTCTGGACCTCCAGTTTTTTTGTCTCCCACAACTTCTCAGCCTGCACAAGCTAAACATTTCCGTCTGTGTAGTATCGTACCGGAAGTATGACTTGATGCAAAAGACAAGCAAATATTCCCACTGGACCGTTCACACCTACTGTAACAGCTGGAGTAAAGACAAAGGACACACATTCCACAAAATCAGCTTCTGGCAGACATACGAAGTACATTTCGCCTGCGTACATTGTCCGTATCAATGATCCCGCTTCTTTGCTCCCGCCTCTGTTTCTTCTTTGCCTCAGTCGAAAATATTGTTTCCAGCAGCATTTTATTTCTGAGTGCTGCCACCTAGTGGAGGAACGTTGTAACAGCAGCAATATACAACGGCTGTCGGGACACTGGCGACATCTTGTGGAACCGATTACAAATTGCGTTCAGTGGTGAGACAATCAGTGAGGGAATTTTACATCGTTACAGTTAAGTTTTAAATGTTACAGCAGCACAGTGACAGGGTGAAAGGCAAGAAAACAAACACAGCATATATAAAAAGACTATACATTACACTGGACAGCTTTGCACAAACATGTAGATACAGGCAAGATACAGTATGTGTAGCATATGTATTATGTAAATATACAACCTCTACTATTACAATGCTGTTTTGTATTTATACTAGAAATGAGAGAGCTATGACAGCTAGGATAATAGGTAAAAACGATTATAGCACTATAATACTGTTATAAAATGATTTAAGCACTATGATCAGCTGGCCTTTGTCTACTCCAAGGTTACTAAATTTTCACATATTAAATACAATTATGATAACACATTTACTTGTTAATTAATGATTTATTTAAAAAAAAGATAGAATTCACAACAGAGCTTTGCTCTGCTTTCTGGGTGTGAATAAAATGGCCACAAAGCTAGCAGTCTGTGGGGACATGGGATGGGAACCATGCAATGTGCGACATCAGGGTGACACGCTGCGATTGCAGATTTATCGACATGTCTGATACCAGACTCACCCAGCAAATTTTTCTTTATTTGGATGTCTTAAATAATGTTTCTTGGGTTAGAGCTCTTCAAAGTTATATATCAAGACAGATTTCCATTATATAGACCTAAAAAATATCTTTCTATTCTTTCGATATCTACAAAAGAGGAAAATTTACAGATATTCATTTATATCTCAGATATCATCTTTTTTATATAAAAAAATAAAAACCTACTATAAATAAAGGAGAACACTTTATGTTTGATAAGATTAAAGCCTTGGATGTATTTTGCCCCATGTTCCAAAGTCTAATGTACATAATTGTCAATTATCTTCATATTGTTTATTGTTTGTTTGTGTGTATTTGCATTCTGTTACAAGCATTATTCTTCTTGTTAGTTTTTTACATTTTTTTGTCTTGTACAGTATGTAATCCTATGTGGGCTGAACACATTTAGGTGTATGACAAATGAACTGCTACAGCTGAAGCCTGTATATAAAACTATACAGTAAGATTTTTTTTTGTTGCTGCATTTTTTTTTTTTGTCATTTTGGGTTTGGGGAGTGCATGGAGGTGCGGCTCTAAGAAAAAAATGATTGGGAACCACCATGCTAAACAACTCCACTAAAAGCCACAAAAATAATGTCAACAGTAATATGATAAATATGAAGAATGGATATATGAAAGTATTAGCAGCGATGGCATGAGCAGCATTCTAATGTTGCTCATTCAAATCTATTCATGTAATGCTGTGTGTGATTGTGGTTAACTGAAATGAACTGAAATGTCTTGACACTGAGTTGTCAACAGAGTTGTTGTTATTCATCATTATGTCCGCCAGCTGTGAGCCTGGAGGAAATCATGTGCATGCGTGCATCTGTCTGCAGCTGCTCGTGCATAGTGCTGGACCTGTCCAGCCTAATATTTTTGGGCACCATCATGAGTGTATCCTCCCGTGGTCACAGTGACTCACAGCTTTTTAAAATAAGTCTGTTTTGTTGGTTGTTCTGTTTTAACCACCCCCCCCCCCAGCAGATATCAGCAATACACTCATTTGGTTTTAATTGTCCTTCTCGAGTCCCTCAAACAGCAATGTGTTGTTGTGCAGACTGAGGAAGATAAATGCTGTAAACATGGAAGTTAATATTTGATTGTCGAGCAAATAAAGATATGCTGCATGAATACCAAATAGAAGTGTGTGGGTTGTTGCATAACTATGCATTTGCAGGTACATGCAAGGCAATGTGGAAGACATACAGAACATATGTTGGATGTATTATCTAACGGGTAAGGCCTCTGACTGGGATTGGACACCAATTACCAGAGACCAACAGTCACACGTCTGCTTGGCCTGTTTATTTGGCTTAGCTCTGGGAAATAACAAATCAATACCTTATTCCTCGACAGATATTTGCTTTGTGTGAGAGGAAAAGCCTCCCGAGCCCATTTCGTCCACACACAGTATACAATCTGAGTCACTGTGTATATTAGCTGTCTGAATAAATCCACTTTTCTCGCCCTCTTCAGTGGGTGGAAGAGAGGAACGAGAAGCATTATTTATTCTTACCATTTATCCTTACCCATCCAGGTGAGTCTGCTCTGTAACAGTGGAGTGCACAATTCATTCACCTTTATATACTTCTAAAGACTTTATTGTGCTATAAATCTGCATTATGTGCAGGGTCAATCTTGATAAGACCCACCGCGAAGACAAAGCTGAAAATGTGGTGATCTGCTGATGTGAAGATCTGAAGAGAATATACACATGTTGACACCCTGGGTAGCTTTCAGCTCCAAATGCTGTATAATGCGTTTCTGAAATGTGCACTTAGTCATCCTGCATTATATCACCGCAACACAAGTGGAGCATATTCTGCATGGAGCATGAAAATGGACTCAGTGTGCCACTGATAAAGCAGGAACCCACTCGTAACCTTTTGCTTTTCAGGCCCCATCGCACCCTCTGTCAAGTGGTAAACTCCATTTGTATGTGCATGCTAGTGGTGGATGGTATAATAGCTCGGACGCTCCACAGTGCTGATGGAGAATAATTCAGTTTCCCTACGAGTGGCTCTGGCTCTATTCTACAGGCCTCTGCACCTGGAAAATTAGAATTTTCAACATGAGTGTATGTGTATGTGTATGTGTGCTTAAGCATGTATACAATTCATGAGCCAGAGCAGCAGCTTATCCCCTCCACGCTTTACCAGATAAATTAGATTCACATTTAAAGTAACAGGCAGGGGAAACTGCTCTCGCTGACAGTCTTTAACACATCCAGCCAGAGGGGGAAAAAGCAGTTGGGTCTGCTTTTGAATGGATTAAACACTGCTTTGTACATGCTTTCACAATACAAGAATAGGGACTTTCACGTGCATAAATATGCCCATAAACTGTGTTTAAAATCTGTGATCGTTCAATAGACAAATTTACAAAATCGAAACTCCTTTGTCATCTTTTCTCGAAACTTAAACCCTAACCCTAACCCTAACCCCTAACCCCTAACCCCTAACCCTAACCACACTGAGTCCACATTTAGAACTATTCAAGCTCCACTCAGAACTCATATTAGAATTTCACCTTAACGGTTTGTATAATAGACTTTTTAAAGACTAAGGGTTTTCCCTTATCGAACGTGGAGCCTTTTTTTTGCTGTAGCTGACTGCAGTTCAGCTGTGCCCTGGCTTCACACAGAGGTCTTTCAGATGTGACCCGCACTATCTCTATCCCTCTCAGGACTGATGGAGCTGCAGCCAGGGGACAGCCAAGGCTTTGAGTGAGTCTGACACGTCTGTTTGTTTAACATGTATTATATATGAAAGACCAGAATCACAGAGGAAGCATTATGGGAGAAGGGCTGCAGAACACAGCGAGAGGCCACTGAGGAGGAAGACACCGGGAAGAGAGAGAGAACGAGAGGGCAACGGAAAGCTGATATTCACTGTAGAGTGGACACATGCTGGAGATGGAATGCTTCAATTTCATGCGGAAGACGGAAAGTGCAGGAAAAGAAAAGCTCAATTTGGAGTACCAAAGAGTTGGATCTGAGGTACACTATAAACTTTAAGTGGAAAGTACGGTGTTACAACATGAAGATCTGTCATCTATGATCATTCAGCGTGTCATATACATTATCTTCCATCAAATATATATGATGCTATTATGCATTAAGAGACTGTTTGTAGAGGACTTGAGCCTTTAATGTAATTGATGGGTCCATTAGCTCTAATAGAAGGGTAAATAATTTAAGTATGCATTCAAGTCTGTGTTTGTGTGTGTGTGTGTGTGCTCCTAAGCAACCCTGCTTCATAGGAAGGAGAGTGAAGGATGGCAAACACTTTTCCTTCCTTTAAGCCTAATGCATGGAAAATACAGCAAGACTGACTGACGCTGCAGACACGTTTTCAAACTGCTCTGATCTTGGAGCCACAGAGGAGCTGCAGGAGAAAAATATTTGAAGTTAAGACAGACAGAGAGAACATCTGCATATGTATGTGTGTGTGTTTCATCAGTGGAAGCCACCTGGAGATGCAGGCGTCAGCATATCATGTCTGCTGTAATCCAATCAGCTCAACAGTGTTCCATCAAGTGAGGTGAAGTGCATTCATTTGGCCCTGATAACACAAATCACTAATGCGGCATGAAACAACCTATGTAAAATGTGTCAAGACAAATTCCTGGACCAGGAGAAACCGGCATCGCCTCGTTGAAAGTCATGAGCTGAAGAGGCGTCAGAGTGACGTCGAGTGTGTGAGCTGACCTCTAGGGGGAGCTCTCGTCATTCTAAACCATCACTCTCACTCTCTCAGCTCTTCATTTAGGGATACACTTTGTGAACATTTTCACACATTTAGCTGAGACCTCTCTCAATCTGGTAACATCTCTGTGGTATGGTCGAGGGACTTAAGGCCCCTCTGGTAAAAGAGGACAAGCCAGATTTCCTGAGCTCCCAGCAGAAAAGCCAGCAGCAAGATGGATGAGCACTTTTCCAGCTTTGGGGAGTCCCGAACTCAGTGACCTCTGGGATAGGAGCACACTGAGTCTGCGATGTTTTATGATTGATTCATGTGAGGGCAACTGTGACTCACTTTGACACTGACTGAACGTCTGCCAATGCATTTAGGGCCCTTGTGGATTTACAGCAACACGAACAGTAATTTCAACACCGGATTAGCTTAAAGTCAAAGGAGAAAGTAGCCGAAATGTCACCCCCCTGCCAAATGTTCCGTTTCTGATGAGATATTTAGTCTCACCCCCAGAAGTGGGAGCCCGAGGGCACTGCAGTCTGTCTGCAAATACCTCACTTCAGTCACTTCAGTTAAAACCTTTATTCAAACCTTGAAAATCGTTGTCGTTTCCCTTCATTTGCAATGATATAGAGAGTATAGAGAGTTATTAGTTGCTGTCAAGGTAACATATGTGGAAAGTTGAATATTTTCAAGATGAAATATATTGAAATCATAAATCAAGGTCAATATATGCAAAATTGGAGATTTTCAAAGCAACGTTTTTGCAAAGTCAAAGAAAAATCCAAGGTAAAGGCACTCAGTGAAGACAATTGAGGGAAAATGCTTTGAAATCACTGACTTGAATTGTTGAGCGGTAGTGAGAGATCTTGAGATCTTGTGTTGCAGAATGGTTGCAAGAATAGAGCAGAAAAAGCTACAGAGAATGAAGAAGTGGTTGTTGTGTTTGTCTCAGAAATAACTAGCTTAGCCGTGAGAGGCTCGCAGAGGTATTTCAAGCGCTGATGCACATGCTACTGATCTGTCTACAGTTACACACGATCATTATATTGTGAAAATGAGCTACTATCTGCTGCTGCCTCTAATTAAAGCTCCATAACTCTGGAAATATGACGCGTTAACATGAAGTGTTGGACATGTTGTGTTATCTTTCTGCGCTTGTTGGTTACTTTAAACATGCCAGCATAAACAACAAGTGTTGTGGTATTTTCCGTCTTGTGTGTGTGCGTGCATATACTTACTTTTTAATGTTGTCATGATTAACGATATGATGTTGGATACAGAAAACTAAAATGAATAAGACTATGTTTTTCTAGTCATGTACCGCACAAACCTGCATATACACTGCACACTTTTTAAAAGCACACACTTGGAATTGGAACTGAATAAATGTTTTAGGCTCTGATGAAAATTTTCACAGAAGTATCCATTTTACTTGTAGATTCCATGCAGGACATAAAATCATTTTACAATCAACAAGGGAAATACAGAAAATAAAAAGGAATGATTATTGAACTGCTTGCGTTGCTGTCGGCAATATTTCTTCTTGTTCCATGGAGTGAATACCATTCGTTTCAAGGCTTAAATTACTGTCACTGTTCATCACCAACAGAGAGAATCCAGTGAACTTTACCGAGCTGATCAATACAGGAACATGGCAGTGTTTGTGACAACTTGCAAACAGCATGCTTGTAGTGTCTTTGACATCATAACGAATACATGACTGAGCAAAGTGCATTTCGCTCTTTAGAGTAAGCACCGATTACCAGCTGTAACTCATTTCAGTTGCCCGAAACCCCTATTACTACAGGGATAGACAGAACTCTGACTGGGTTAAAGAAAACTATGCTGACTCTGTTTCTACTGTATACTTTTTAGCATGTCTGCGCTACATAAAGTAACTCTGTGTGCACACTGTAAGTGTGAAAGTACATCCAAAGCTTTGAGGTGGTGTCAGTGTCTCTGTGATTTTAAGTGTTTGTGACAGCCATCACCCTCTCCTGCTGTCCCCTCTCTGTATTGGTGTGTGTATAATAATTGTTGGTAGTCCGGATGTGACTGTGAGTCATATTTGAGTGTTGCATCGCTGCCCAACTTACTGAATCTAGTGCACATTAAGATTTATTTCATAGCCTTGAAAAAGTTGTGAAAAAAACAAAAGTGTAATATGTTATATCTAATCAAGCATGTTGGATACTTTTTATTCATCACTGTCTCCGTTATGGTTTGAGCCATATTGAGTTTTGAAATCTCATATTTTCACAGCAAGTCGCTCATCGAGACATTCAGTGTCTGTAAATTGTAGCATTTCAAGTATTTGTTACATTAAAGTCCTGCCGCAGCCATTGATCAAACCCTTAAAAAACTTATTTCAGTTTTTTGTGGCTTCAGAGTTTCTTGAATGTCCAAAAACATCAAACCCACTTCCACAAGTCCTCATGTTTTTTGGAGACATTGGGGGATGGTGGAACGAAAGCAGAAATTCTCACTTCATGATGTGGACTGCTTATTTGTGTCATAATGCATAAAAACAATACGTGGAGATGTTAACAAATGTAAAGATATGATTTTCATTAGAGACATCTTTTAATTTGTTTGACAGAATAGCTGAAAGGCCTCTAAAATAATTTCTCTAAAGATTTTCAAACTCAGATTCTTATCTCACTCTAGGTTGGTTGCAAACTGTGGCAAATGTCTATTTGTGAAAAGTCAATTCACAAATTCAAAAAACATCAGGCGAAACCCTGTTGTTTAGTTGCTTGAAGGGTTCTTCCACGTTTGCTTGTTAATCACTTGTTCACGTTCAGTTTTTCTCCAGCATCACAGATGGATGTATGAAATGTGGTTTGGACTGTAGTCAAAGTGAGTGTTTGTGTATTTTCATGCTGGATATCAATGAGGCTGATTCCCAGCTATCCAATCTGTGAATGCCTGGATATGGTCCAGACGCTGGGCAGTAAACATAATTAATGACTTAGCATTTCCATGAATGAAATGTAAAATGCGGACAATGAAGACAAAAAAAACTGCAAAAAATGAAAAGCTAAAGGTATAAATCAACCTCATTTTCTGACTAATTTCTTTGTCATGTGTGAGTGTGTTCTTTTAACCACGACCCCACATAACTTTGTCTTTCTGAAAAAACTGCCTCCCAATGGATGTCCATGCTATAACATTACAATCACTTAGTGTCTTGGCTGTGGCCTGCAATGCCCACAGACTGCAGTATACCTCCCTTGGCCACAGCAAAGGAATATTAAACGAGTGGCCTACCTCAGTTCATTAAGATGCCCTCACTCAGTAAAACCGGCACATCTGTGCATGCTGATGGGCCTGGCCCTGTGGTTGGTGGAGGGATGATAACTGCACACTAATTAAAAAGCCATTCATCGGAGTGAAAGACCAATTAAAGGCCTAATATTTGATAAGGCTCCCATTTCACTCAGCAGTAAGCCCACCTGGGAAGTATTTATTAAATGTTAATGAAGACTGTAATTAATATCCAGAGCGGATAAACGTGCAACTGAATATCATTCATATCAACTGAGCATGTGAGAAAGGAGTACAAATGAGGCACAGATATGAAACTCAGCATATTGCTCTGGTAGGCCACTGTGAACAAAAGAGGCTATTACACAGGTTTGTCATCAATCCAGAGTGTTCCTGCCGTGGATCATGACGATTCTTTTTTCACAGACTGCAAAAAACAATAGCAAAAATCTTGTGATTCCTTGATAGAGTTTAGACTTTATAAATAACACAGCTGGTTGGATCTCGACAGTGTGCTTGTGCTTCTTTATATTGTTATACGCATTGATGGGCCATGGGAATGTTATGCATTGTGTGTGTGTGTGTGTGTGTGTGTGTGTGTGTGTGTGTGTGTATTGATAAATTTGCTTTATGTGTCCCTGTAGCAGTCTCTAAAGTCACAGTAACCTTTTCTAAGCTTTTCCAGCCATTTCAGTTCTAACCTTTTGCATTTGCCTTTATTTTGCATACTGTGAAACGTGTGATGTGTGACACCTGAGAAATATGAGCCTAATGTATATGCAATGTTTTGTGTGTAAAAACATAAATTGAAATTAAATTACAAAGTTCTTATAAATCAATTGTCTCTTCTCTGGATGTGCCTCTGTTCTATCAGTCATGATTCCAGTAAATGAATCATTATCAGGCCTGTTGACGAGCTGCTGACTTGAATCAGGCGAGTTGGAGCAGAGATGCTGAGAGATGCTGAGGGTTTCCCAGCACAGTGCCAGAATTGGTATAAGACATTCATGCTGCATCACCCAGAAGTCATGATCTCACTGAAATACCAATACCAATACATCCTTTCTTCTTTACAGCATAGAGGCGCCTCTAATTTCTCTTTACAAGGATTGATTTCCCTGCATGATGACAAAACATTGATGGTAAATGGACATTTATATGGCACTTTTAAAGTCTTCTAGACTCCTCAATGTGCTTTACAACATTTGGCACATTCACCAGTTCACACACATTCATACACGGGTGGAAGTGTAGTATCATCTCAAGTTGGGAGTTACGAAACCTTTCACACACATTCACACACCGATGTCACAGCATCAGAGGCAATTTGGGGTGCAGACACTGTGAAAATATGCCATATTGATCATAAAAATCCTTTGACCTGCTTCTGCTGAGGGAACAACTTGGCACAAAGAATTGTTGGGCCATTATGATTTTTGCTACTGATGCCGAATTCAGAAAGGGGACATCAATCAGTCAACCAAACTTTATTTGTTGAGCACATTCAAAAACATACCTGAGTTGGCCAAAGTGCTGTACATTTGTAAATATTCTGCTCCAACATGACACACGATATAGAACAGAAAGAACCACGACTCTTGGCCTTCGTTTAAGAAGCCAAGGAGTATGAATGAGTTTTGAGATGTGATTTGGGCAGCGTGTTCCAGTGCTTAGGAGCTACAGCTGAGAAAGGCCAGTCACCATTGGACTTCAGCTTAGGTTGGGGACATGTAGTATCCGCTAGCCAGCAGACCTCGATGATCTCATGGGGGCTTGGAATTCAATGAGATCTGAAATGTATGGAGTTGCGAATTCATAAGGTTTTTAAAAGCAAACAACAGAAGTTCATCAGCTTTTCCAAATGCAACAGTTTTAGCAGCCTTAAAAAGGCGGGAGGATTTTGACATAAATGGGGCAAAACGTTTGTGTTTTAAATGAAAACATTGTATTAGTACTCTGGATAGCCTCTTTTTCACCAGTGTTGAACTTGTTTGCAGTGTGGTTTCTTTATTCATCTGTGATACAGTGTGTTGAGCTCTTGGTCACTGTAACAATACACCCCCTCGCTGCATAAAAATGGAAATACCAGCAGCTCATTTTTGGCCCTCTTTCAGCCCCTGCCTGGCTGTGTGAATGTGTCAGTGTGTTCTGTTAGAGTGAGAACAAAATGATGTCCTTCTGGTCACTGAGTAGCACCAAACTTCCTCTGCCTCTCAACAACAGAAAAGGCCAAGATGTGACTGTAAAATACGTACCCACCCTAATGATTTCCTTACGTAAACAGGCCTCCCGCTCCCTTTCCCTTTTACAAATAGCTTTATTTGTTACTGCTCTTGTGTGCTCAGTTATTGTCTCCTCGTGTTTTCCCTTCATTTTCTTTTCACTGTGATGAGCTTTTTCGTTTGTAATTTTGACCTTGTTTGCATCCCTTCCACAAGCCATTAGGAACTGTGCAGTGTGTCAGCATTACTTATGGCTGCTCTATTGGCCAAGGCTGACAGACATGGCCGCAGGGGAGGGACATGGCCTAGCACTAAACACGCTGAAGCTAATGATCTATTGGAGTGGTGGCAGGATTAAGGTTCTAGCTAAAGGTTGAGGTTAGAGTTACAACTTGACTTTGGTTAATGGGGATAGAAACTCATGGTGTTTAATGACTCCTGTCCACAGAAGGAGCAGTGTTATCTCTATACAGAGGGAGAAAAGGAGGAAAGCTGATAATGCAGTGACCGCACGTGAACCTCACACGAGTGCTTTTATCTAATCTGCTGGTTAATCTATTCACAGTCTGCCACATCTATGCATATTGTGTGTGTGTCAGTGCGTATGTTTGTGCCAGCATCTTGTTCGGATGATGTTGACAGGGCAAATTGTGCGAAGTGAGAACTGACATGAATACGATGAATAATACACACAGCTCCACCTGTGTTATTAAAATGCTCCATTAATAATGAAGAGACGGATACAGAAAGCACCAGTGCACCTCGAATTTCAGAATCAAACACTGTGCTCTTTGGACAGGAGCGTGTGTGTTTGTAATATACCGTATGTATACGCATACATTAATCTAGAATGGAATTGCTGTCAGAAAGTCTTATTAAAGCCGACAACGTTTCATTTATCTAAAATAGTAGATAATTAGCCTTTATATGTCAACCTTACTGTCATTCTGTTTACTTTAAGTCTGCAAACAACAGACACAGCAGCCAGGTAGAGTATTACATGTCTGCATGTGAGGAGAGCCAGAGTACAGCACAGTAAAGCGTGATCCTTTCAATAATTGATCTGTGTGTGAGCATGAGCAACTGTATGAAGTGCCAATAGCAAGAAGGAAGAAGCTGTGTGGACTTTAGCTAAATAAACTCCTAAAGCCCGTGCCTGAATACAAATTTATTGATTCTGTTTTCAGTGTGTATATGTGTGAGTGTCAATTCCACAATATCCAGTAAATCAGTAGCAATCAAAGCACTTGGTTAGATTTCCACTGTAGAGCAGCAGCGGGGCAAAGATGGATGGGTGGGGATCCGGGGGGGACTATTAACTGATATAAAGTGAGGGAGGGAGGGTGAATGAGAGGAAATCAGCAGAAAAAGGCTGTTGAACAGTGCTCAGATCAATACTAATAACCACACACAGTGAATGACTTCCTCTCATTTCTAATAACTCAGCCTGAACAGTAGAGGAGAATCAAGCACACACCGAGAGGAGGGAGACCACAACATGGAGGCCTGGGACAGGAAAAACTTCAAATTGGTCTGTTTTAGGATCTCTATTGGTCTCTTGCTTTCCTCACTCTCTGTCTTGCTGTTTAATAAGAAGGCAATGGTGAACAGACGGCCACCTTTGAGGTGTCACTTTATCATTGTGGAAACATGGCGCAACCCACCTCCTCATCCTGGAGCCATTTGCTGAACTGAGATACAGTGTGTGTGTGTGTGTGTGTGTGTGTGTGTGTGTGTGTGTGTGTGTGTGTAGTGTTGGAGTGCCATACAATTTGTGGTGAATTAGATTGTTCTAAAAGCATCTCTCAATAAGAGCCTGGTGAATGTGTTTGCCCTAATGGCCTGCCATTTTATATTTCTTTAATGAAGTTACAGAAGAGGAGAAAATGGTCAACCCCACCATGCACCTCTAAACACACTCGCACGCACACACACACACACACACACACACACACACACACCACTCTCCATTTTGCCTCTCTGCAGAAGTGCACACATTAACCCCGCTATCTGCCAGATAGAAACCGAAGCCTAATAATGTGCACGGAAAATTCCATTTTCAGACCGTTTTAAACTGTGTTTTTTTGTGCACTGCTGAACTTACCAATACAGAATTGGCATAACAGCAAAGCGTAGTAATGTGATCCCGCCTCACTTTGGAATGACAATCCGATTTTACCAAGGGTCTTGAGGCTTTGGTGGAATTTCAACACCTTGCTTTAACTCAAACATATTCATCCTATGATGAGTTGAAACCTCTCCATGAAAGAGTTTGTATGAGGGACGAAGGGGCACAATAAAGTACGGGCTTGTCTGATGTCAGATGAAAACATTACTTCAGTGTTTCACATTGTCTGACAAGCACAACGATGGATCCAGATTCTTCTTCTTTTTTGGCCAAATTTGTGAACCAAAGAGGATACATCCGTCACAGCACATGCCTTTGCCGTATGTTGTGTGGTCGTTTGATGAACCTCTTCAGATCTTTTCCAATGCAACGAGTGTGCGCGTGAGTGTGCAACAGAAAGCGGACGTGTTGTAATTCCCTGATGGCAGACGGCTCATTGTTGCTGCTTCATATGTAGAGCCAAACCTTGGGACAGAGCTTTCGGAAATGGGTCAGTAATGTGTAACTCAAGAGCAGATTTCCACAAGGACATACTGACTGTAATATTTTTCATGGAATAACTTTGGTGGGTGCTGACTATGGGTGTGCGAAAGCAAACTGATTACTGTATACTAATCTACACTTAAAAGCAATATGTTAATTCATTTAATTGTTTGTAAAAGTATCTATTATCCAGGCAATATGTTCATAAAAGCACCTTGTACTATTTAACATATTTTGCCACAATTTCTTAATACTATTATCAAAGAGATATAAGAATCCCAGGTGTACTTAACGTTATTGATACGTAAATAAATGGTCGCCCTTCCTCTGGAACAGGAGAGGCACCAGAACTATATGACTCAATATAGTCTAAACAAGACTTACCTCTTCCATGTAAGTAATAACGAGTTTGATGAAATAGATGGAGCATATGAGGATTTCCTATTGATTGATTCTAATTTACATTATTCTGACCGTCTCAGTGACACACATTTAGCTGCCATCGGTGCAGCCTTCTTTACGATATATGCCAATCAATACAAGTATCTATAGATTTTCTCTAGGGCTATCTTTGGATGGTGATCTAGCTTATTAAACAACAATGATACATAAAGTATTACTGTGGACCCATCATGATCAATCACATAGCTCAAGAGCTGGGCCATACCTGCACTTTTTAGAGCCCCAAACCGACATATCTATTTAAACCTTGTAAACCTTTCCTTTATCCTTTTTGCTGCTACTCTTTTGTCACAGATGACTCCTGACACTTTTCTCCACCCGCTCCACCCTGCCTGCACTCGCTTCTTCCCCTCTTTATGACACTCCCTGTTGCTCTAGAATCGAGTACATCAATGTCTGGCAAAAATGCTAACGACATCAAAGTCAATCCCATTAGTAGTCAAAGATGGATATCACATGAAAATCTACTTATGTGAATATATCCAGTAACGATAACTAACTTCCAAGTAACTTGGAAATAATTAATATCTCCTTGAAAGACCGCAAAGTTGTGGGTTTTAATGCTCCGGCGTACTTTGACTCCCTTAAGCTCTCTGCTCCTATTAATGTGTTTTTCACAGTTTATCAAGTACAGAGACTGGAGGATTCAATCGCAGAGGTGCACAGGGGTTTTTTCTTAATCAGTCCGTTTAATCAAAGCAAAGGTCAATACCGAGAGATTAGTTTAAACAAGCAAAGATACAAATCCGAAAGAGGCAAACTCAGAAACCGAATGACAGAAACAAGATCATATACGATGAAACTCACGAGAAATACGATGCTTGAACACTCACAGAAGACTGGTAAGACCATCTGAAACGGAAGGAACACACAGCCTAAATACACAAGCAGGTGTTAGACAATTAGACACAGCTGAAACACATTGGACACAACAGAATTTCAAAAAAAACGGGAAACACAAACTGACCCTAAAACAGACACTTGACACTACCGGACACTGACACTGTTCTGCTGAGTAGTTTCTGAGATTTTCTCTGAGAAATTGGCTCACAATAGGCCTACACAGTATGGAAATTGCATGGAAATAAGGTAATTTCTTGATGCTGGTCCTTCTAGAGCTGAATGTAGCATTTGACACAAGGAGACATTGAACCCCCCTCCAAACCCCGGAGGGGAGAGGAGAGTTGGGTACCCGGAGGTACGCCTTGGCAGCTTCGTTTTACATTCAACTCAACTTTCACCCAAATTGTTGTGCTTCCTTTAAGTCATTCCTATATCTGATGCACTGTCCTAGAACCTCCTACAACTCAACACAGATATGTGAAGTATTTTACTGTTCGGCCTCTTAGTTCCAAATCCCACACACTACATAGTTTTATTTGATTATAAGAAAATGTAAAAAACAAAAAAACAAACAAACAAACAAACAAAAAAAAATAAATTTAATTAAATAGACTCCGAACATTTTCACAAAGAAGGCAGTGCAATTTGGCTTCCTGTATCTGCAAAAGATTTCCAAAAAAAGGTCCTTGTTATGTAGTCGGTATCAAAATAGTGTGATTCATGCCCGTGTCTCTTTATGCCTTGAATACCGCAGTGCCCTTTACGCTGGTCATAGCCAAAACATACAGTATATTACGTCACCTTCAGGTGCAGAATGCAGCAGCGAGACAATTGAACACATCACTCTGGTTTTACTTGCCCTTTAAGGCAAGTAAAACCATGGTCTGGCACCTAGCCACCTTACTGAAGTTCTTATATCAGAAATGCCAGGTCATATCCTGAAGTCTCTGGTTATGCCTCAACTGGCCCAGATCAGACTGGCAACCAAATATGACTGACCGTCGCTGTGAAACGGTTTGGTGCGATGTATTTGCTTCATGCTGTTTCACAAATTTTTTCAAATTGGTTTTGGTGTTATATATCTAAACTTAACTTTCTTCTTTTTCTTCTCCTTATTGTATATTGTCCAAAAATGTGGACAAATTGTACTGAGGCTTTGATGTATTGTTTTTGAAACTTACATGCCAGTAGAGGCGTCTGAAATAATAAGAAGCAAATTGAACCAAAAGCTAAACTTAACAAATTAAGAAAAGTCCAACTGTGCCATAATTTGAAGTACCTCGATGTCTGACAGCCATGCACGCGTTACTCACTCAGAATGTGCAGATGAAAGTTTGTTGCTGCGCTATGATGTATTTCAGAACAACAAGAAAAAAGGTTAAAAAGGTTATGGAAATTTATTTCCCTTTGTCCTAGAATTTTAATAAGTTAATAACAACAACCGGGAACGTCAGGTACTATACAAATACTATAAAATATTCCTGTTAATGTAAGTGCTACAGAGAAAGAGAACCGCTGGGTCACTTTGTTTCGACGTTTCTGTCAACATCAAATGAGAAGAAGAAGAGTTGGCTCTTTTTGCTCTTTTTAGTTTGTGAGTTAGCTAAAGTTGTGTGGTAAGAAAGAAGCTGATAAAAATTTTTTTCATCTGACACCAGGGAAAAGGCAAGATTTTGAGGTGAGGAGACACGAGCAACGCCAAGTAAATCTTCAAGGGAGTGTAGCAAAATTATCAATCGAAGACTTTTGTGAGTATATTAGCAACGCAGATACTCATGCTATTTATTGTTAGCTAAATGGGAGCTAATAGGGTTTGGTGAAAAATAAAAATTAGCAATACTGTTTTTGAATTCTGAGGAAGACAGATTCAAGATATTAACAGTAAGTTATTTGAAATAATTTTGGGTGCGTTAAGGATGACTGGCAACTCTCTTCATGATATTTTATTTAAGGCCAGATGGGTAAAACGTAAGCGATAAGAGGGAAAATATGCTTCAGCAATGCCAGAACACAAGGTGAGTTAAAACAAATCTGCAGACCGTGAGTGACATTTATTTTCATTGCATTATTTTGTTTTGGTTGTCAGAGCTTGTGGTGACCTGCTTATTGTACCCTGCTGTAGTTTACACTGCTGTGTTTGCATTAGGGAAGTGCATGAACAACTGTGACCGTGAGCCTGTTTAAGTCTATTCAAATTACTTGCTATTTATTTGGATGTTGCGTGACAGTTGTGTTGACTACCATAGCATAGGTTTATGCATGTTCTCTATGTGAAAGATTTATATCAGTCCTTTCAATCAAATTGAATAAATGGAAATGCTTTCAGCAATAAAATGATTGCTGAAGGCATGGAAGCAAATCCAAATGAGTTACACTGGTCTGTATTTTGTACTAGAACATTGCTTAATTGGCCTATTTACATATTTTGCTCACATGAGATTTTGGAATGAATGAATGATTGTGGAGATATGACATTATTACACTTAAGTTTTATGTCAGCCGAAGTCTAAGAAATCCATCTGACTTATGTAAAGGAATAGTCGTCCGTGTATAAAATGAACATTATGTCCAAGGTTTATCACAAATCACCAAGGCTTGCATTTTAGTACAACTGAGAATAAAAACTGTAATTACATTTCTTTGTAGTTGATGAAATAATTTAAGAGGTTAAACTCTGATCATCATTTGTATAATTGTCATTATAATCTAATGGACTGGGCCAATGAGGGGGACTTTAATGTTGTTAATAACATAGAAGTCTACAAGACAATGCAAAATGTAATTCATGCTCCAAATAATGTCATCTTTTTTGTTTAATATTGTTTCTGTGCCACTGCTGAATCTGAAGCCGTGCTTTCTTTATCTGTTGAATGAGCATCTGTGCAGGTTTAAATTCAGCTGCTGATGAGAGGGATGTTGTGGACTTGGCAATAGTAACACTACTGTGCAAACTGTGGTTGGATTATACGATTTCTGTAGACTTCATGCATGCTGGGGTTAATTCAAGCTACTCTGCCATTAGTAGACACAGATAGTTGTGATTTGCTCTTTTTTCTGTGAGACATTTATAGCTATAAGGGAAAACACACTCTGGGTGTAGGTCGTTTGGGTCATTTGGAAAGCAATTGGAATCCTTCCTCATTATTGTGTTGTAACTTTTGTTGCTTGGTCTAGTGTTTGCCTTTGATCTTTCTTTCTATGTCCTTTCAGTACCACGATCAAGCAATATTTTTTTTCATTCCTAGGTTGCAGCCCATGTTTTGTTATGGCGAGGAGGAGTATTGTTATTAGTACTGCTGTGTGGGCTTCATGCTGGCCATTAGGAATCCCATGCTATTCATAGCTTTTTGTAGACCCTTTTCATGATAGATGTTTCGATTTGTTGTAGCAGGAAAAGCACAGGAACCATTCCTGATGTTTGAGATGTCTGAGTTCCAGTAATTTTCTTCGTGAACCATACCACTTTGAAAGCATGCATAAAGCAGGATCCTGAAACTGGCTAATGGTATGGAACAGTTGGCAGTTTTGTTTTTTTTTTAAATTTTAATTAACCATACATTGATAATAAGGAAAGTGAAAAAAATTCCCTTGAAACAGGTAAATGTGGATATTAAATTATATCACAGCATACTTTTTAATCAAGCTTTATGGTTAATATGTATTTTTCAGCATAAAAAAGTCCAGAAGGTTGAATGCCTTTGTAAATACCTCTGTATTGTAGTATGATGTCCAGGTCTAACAGAAGATATAGCTGAATAATTAGGACGGCTTTGTTTGTTTGTGTGTGTGTGTGTGTGTGTGTGTATGTATAAACTCTCACTCATGTCAAGTGCGTGTGGACATGAGAACTAATGGTGACTTATTAACATCATAATTTAGCCGGGCAGGACAACTAATCACTGAGACCTCAGATAGACCAGCTACAGGGGGTGATGGATGAAGGCTGTGTGTGTGTGCATGTGTGTATTTGTGTGTATGTGTACATGTGTGTCTGCAGTGTGTGTTTCTGCATTAGTGATAGATGGGCTTTGTGGGGGTCCTTTCACACTGAGATGTCTCCTAATCAGTCTTAATGATTAGGCTTTATTGATGAGGTGCATAGATGAGAATAGGATTGCAGTTGGAGGGTGTGGCAGCAAGACCCCCTGAACAGGAAATGCAACCAATATCCTGTCGACTTCAGAAAGTGGAACAGTTGTATCTTTATATATGCATACTACTGATTTATATTTCAGTGTCAGTGTTTTTGTACAGTATGTGTTGGGTCTGCTGCCTGACTTGAAGGATTGGGCCCAGGCCATTCGTGTGGCCGAGTCAGGGCTATTTACACTCATTTAGCTCCAACTGAGGTGAAGCCAGGGAACACTTGGAGGTATTTAATAGGAAGCAGGAGAAACAAACAGGAACAGAAGATTCATATGGTTTCACGGCGAAATATTTTTTGATGATCATGCGCACAAAAATTGTTCAATGCAACAAAACATTTCCATTAGCAACCACAATCTGCCTTGTTTTAGCACCTTATCCCATTTTGCGCTACTTATTAGGAGTCTGACGAGATTTTGTGCCACGCGACCTTGCGATATATCTTGTTTATTGAAAAACTGTGTTGTGGAGCAGAAGCCAATCCAAACTTGTATTTGTGACCTTTGGGGGGCATCAATACAAATGTGTATTGCTGTATTGTAACTGTAAATTTTAAAAAGTTTTATATAAATAAACTTTGTTATTATTATAAACTTTATTATTTCAACGCTGAAGGACTTAGTCACATAAAATGCTATTTTCCAAAAGGCAACATGTATCATAAGTCTAACTTGAATTGGTCAAAAAACAAACAAAAAAAAGGCTAAAATGACACAGAGGCAGGCCAGTCACACAGAGACTCTCCCCCCTCTGGGGGACAGGAAAAGTAAAAAAATACAAATGCACACACATTTTTTCATGACACAACCGTGACTATATAGAACAAAATAATTGAGCTGTCTGAGGTCCTCAATCTTATATTCGGATCCACATTCCTTATAGTGGAGATGTTCGTAGTCTTAACTCTTTAGGTCACATGAAGCACTATGAGGTACCAATGAGGCTGGTGAAGTTGAGTTGCATTGATTGCTCTAGTTTGTTTGGGTTTTACTGATCTATTTGCTTTTGTTTTTGAAGCATTTTGCATTTAGTGGATGACCGGTTCATATCCTGAGACACATCCACCGTGAGTGTCAGTAAGGCTATTAACCATTTTTAATAGTACTAACTGTATTTAGGCACGATTGTCATGGCCAAAATGTGGAATTGTTGCAGAGGTGAAAAGGCAGCCTATTGCTGAATATTAAATAAAGTTATCACAAGACAGTATTCACAGAGGGCAGGTTTAGATCACAGCCTACTCTTGAATATAGATTACAGAAACCCAACATTTCCTTTACAAAAAATATTGTAAAACAGAACACAACATCAAGCTGGAAACATTCAGTGCTAATTCCTCTGAAAAATGTCAGATGACTACAATCACAGCTGACATAATTATTGCAAATGACAGCCTTATATTTGTGCCACAGCTACCATCAGCTGAGTGTCATTGAATGAGTGAAGAGAGATTCATGTCCATTCATCCATCCTTTTTTCTGCTACTTATCCAGTGTCATCATCCAGCGGTGAAAGCAAGTCACACCCTGGACAAGTCACCAGCTCATTGCAGAGCTGACTTATACAACCATTCACACTCATGTTAGCTCCTATGGGCAATTTAGAGTAACAAATATACCTAACCCCCCTTGCATGTTTTTAGACTGTGGGAAGAAGGCGGAGTACCTGGAGAGAACACAGGCAGACCACATAGAATTTTCAATAACTATTGCAGGGTGGATACCGATAATGATATTAGGGATATAAAATTTTTGATATCGATATATATACATAAAACAATGAAATAAATGTTGCGTAACGTTGTGGATCTTTTGATTGCATTCTGGAACAAGAAAAGCAGCAAAATTGTTAACTTACAATGTATTAAATCCAGCATGGCAGGATGGGAAATATGGGCCGTACTTGCTACAAGATCAGCAAACTCACCCATAAGTTATGATTATACAACAACTGTCTCTATAAATTATCAAGGTAATTAGCCAGCTATAGGTTGTCAGCAATTTAGCAGACTGAAAGGTTAGCCCTGGGGGATTTCTTCTGCAGTTCAGGTAATAGCAGTGCTATGACGGTTTGATGATACCGAGTGCGGATAAACGCTGTCGTTTCTAGTCGGTGGGTGGAATGCTGCAAAGATAACAGACGGTATCCCTATAATTGACTCTTTTACAACAACCGTAATGCCATATTATTTGCACCTTTGCCTCAGGAAAGCATCTTGGTCAGTGTCAGCCTGCGCAGCTGTACATCTGTTCACAAACTGCTTTATTTATCTCATCATTCTAGAAGGGGAGATTTTGAGGGCATAGATTTATCTGTTTCTCAGAGCAGCTTCATGGGGCATTCAGGTGCACTTAAACTAGTCTGAAATCTTGTATCTTATGGAAAAGGATAAGTGTGCCGACGAGGACGTCGTATCACATTCATGATCACCTAATAAAACCCAGAAATCTACTCACAAATGGCCATGGGGATTGTTTAGAATAAGAAAGTTAACTAAGATAGCTCATTTGTTCTCCAACTGCAGGACAAATAAATAATTAGAACAATATCCCAATCATTTTTATTTACACAGATTTTAACAATGCTATTAAAAAATCTTACCAAATTGTTTTCAGCAAACCCAACCTCTTGTACTACAGGTCCTCAAGTAGCGTATTTACACTTATTATATTTATTAAAGACTTACTATGGATATCAGCTTTGAAAGGTGTGATGTTCATTGTTTGATTTATTTATTTATTTTACATATTATAATAGAGGCACTGTTTATCTCTCCACTCAGCTTTTGTGAACCTTAATTAAATAAGTTTTAAATTATACTTTTGTTTAACTGTAAAAAAATGTTACCTCCATTATATATCTTTACATAGCGGCATTACTGCATTTGAGGGATCAATATAATAAATATGTGTGCATATATATTTACACAATGATTGATCAATCGGTATCGGTACCTCATAGATTGAGGTGACTGTATTTTTAACTCAGTGGGAATTTCAGCTTTTTGCTTCCTTGATTTTGCTGTTGCTGATTACATTATTAGAAGCTAGCAAAAGTCAGCATATATAAGTTTATTTCCACAGAGCATAGAAAGAATGTGGCTGCAATATTGAGTGAGCATATTGTGTTATATTAAGGATTTGAAGCCTAGTGGGGGTTTCCTAAAATTGTATTATTTTTAGTTGCAATGCTTTTTTTTTTTTTGCATGTTAATGGTAATTCCCATCATATGGTAACAGTCATTCAACAGTCAAAGCACTAATCATTTTCATAAAATCGACTCAGGATTTGTCAGTTGTACATAAATGTTAATGCAGTGTGGACCCCATGTATAGCATGCCTACACTGAAAACAGTTCAAAATCTTTGACTTTTTATGCATCCATGTACAGACAGCTACTCTTATGGTAAAAAATAATCTCTTTGCAGTCTAGCTTCTTTGTCAGTCAGCTAGTAGCAATTTCCTGCAGTTCATTATAAATCAAGTGGTTGTTGATATTGTAGAAGAAAAAAAGTAATGAGAATGTCTGTGAATGGCTAACAATCATACGAATAACAATGTACACCTCAACAAATACTCTAACATACTTTTTCCTAGATATAAGATGCTTCTATATCATGTATGACATATTTTTATGTTGCATATGTAATCATTATGGGTGTGGCAATACTCTCAACTCATGAGACAAGTTGATACATGCTATTGGGTTCATGAGAATGAAACGAGACAAGAGTATAACATTACTTTTATGAAAATTTCATTGATGAAAATTTATTTTTATGACTGGAAAGAGAGCCTTTTATGTGAGTCAATGTAAACAATGCAGGTGCATTTTGAAACATAAACTGTCCCAGACGGCACATGACTGACCCTCAACGTTGAAGTAAGTAAGTTTTATACAGAACTTTTTAAAACTTACAGTTACAAAGTGCTTGGGGTTGAAATGATGTAAGTTGATCGTTCAACATTGAAACCACAAACAGTCAACATGGATGTAAAAATGTTAACAAAATTCCCATAAATCAACAATGAAATTTTAACCAATCTCTAATCATCATGTAACGTCCTCTGCTTTTGAATTATTATACATCATTTTATCATATTCTGCTAGCAAAACTACCCGAAAAATAAATAATTATATTTGTTTTTTAAGACTTTGAATACAATGTTAATTCACTTTGCAAAATCCAAACCAAATTTAACAGTGAATCACCCCTGGTCATTGACAAGATTTACCTGTATGTAACCATTGAAAGGCAGGTTGGGGCGCGTACATTAAATATACATGCAAGAGTCACAGAAATCCCTGATTTTCTACCATGGAAAATGGCCTCATTCAGCTGTAAAGAAAATGCAGATGTCTCTTGTTATTGCTGCGACTCGAGCACTTGACTGTGGAAGCTGAGGTGCAAAGGCCACTAATTGTTGCATTGATGTGTAAGGTAGTATGTTCTCACAATGCTCACATATTGTTTATGTCTTGTTTGTGTGATGACCCCCTGCTGTGTAGCTTGTGGGTTTGGTGTTTCTTTCAGGCCTTCAGCAGGTAGAGATGGGTGGAGACGCTGGTGTTGATGTTTCTCCACTCTGTCTCCCTTTCTTGTCAGATCAGCAGCTGCTCTTTGGTTTTGTTTCTTTTCATTTTACCTTCAACACACCATCCAAACGCACAACATGACAGCCACTACTAACATAAATACTTCATTTTGTTAATTTTGCTTTAGTTACAATAAAATTATGTTTAGACTATTTTAAAACTTGTGTGGTCTCCCTCTTTGTCCGGCCCTAGCTGCCTTTATCGTGGGCCAATAAAGAGTGAGCCAGAGAGGTGCTAGGTTCCACCATGCCCACATACTCCACCCTTACTCCACTAACAAACACACAAACTTCTGCTCTATTTATCTACATTGTTTCATTTTCTTTCCCTTGGCAAAGATTCAGGAGTGTTGGCCCACCATGTTAAATGATAACAGAAGTAGCATAATATATTAACATAATAAAACAAAATGTATTACTGGCTGCGCTTGACACGGCATTGGTTCAGTTGAATTGACATGATCTGTGTGTGTTTTTGTTTTTTTTTATAAAAATGGAATGTTACAGGCAAAAACAGCAGTTTATTTTGAGTTAAAAATACCTTGGAAGCTAAACATTGGCAAGAATGTGATTTCCAGAATGGCTTCTGCTGTCTAAGCTTGCTGTTATTGTAATCAATGTAAGCAATGAAATTACACCACAGAGAGAGACTAATTTAGTACAAGTCTGATAGGAGTTATTCTAAATATGGACATCTCCCCATCCCTGCTCTTTCTTTGTTTCTCTCTCTCTCCATCCCATAGCAAGAAGCAAGCGCCAGCAGTACAGAGGAAGAGACAAACTGAATTAGTGTTCTTTCATCATTCCTGACCAGTGATCCATCTGATAACCCTAATCTCATTATGAAGGTTAATTGTAAAGTCCTCCCCTCCCCTCCCCTCTTCTTGCCACACACACATTTAGGACTAAAGGGTCATCTCAGTGTAAGGAAGCATCTCTCTTTCTTTCTCCCTCTTTTCTTTCTAAGTATTTACTTCCTGCTTCCTGACGGCACTAACGTCACGGAGATGTCCGATATCCACTTATAGCATAATCATTTTGAGAATGGGCAGCAACACATTCTGCATTCTGCAGATTCATGGTCTGCTGAATGCAGTCTGGCAAATCTTCAAGCTTTAACATTTCAACCTCCTAGCTGGCTGCTACTCACAACCATTTCTATCCCGCCCCCTCCCCTCTTTGCACTCATTCTTACACTTGCTGTGTTAATGTTTGTGTATACATTGATCAACCATAACATTATGACTATTTGCCTAATATTGTGCAGGTCCCCCTATCAGCTCCGATCCATCGAGGCATGGACTCAACGGGCTTCCACGAAATGGACTTGTTTGTCCAACACATCTCACAAATGCTCGAATACCTTATCATCTGGGGAATTTGGAGAAGTCATCACCTTGAACTTTGTTCCTAAAATCATTCCGGATTCATTTTGGAAATGTGATGGGGAGCCTTATCCTGCCGAATGAGGCTACTGCCATCAGGGTATGCAGTTGTCAGGAGGAAGGCCTGGAAGACCACTGTAGACAATGTGGATGATCGCAGAATCCTTTCCTTGGTAAAGGAAAACCACCTATAGGAGGCGGGTGTATAGTTGTCAAAGTCTACAATCAAGAAACACCCTCATGAATGTAAATACAAAGGGTTTACAACAAGATGCAAAACACTGGTAACATTCAACAAGAACAGGAAGGCCAGATTAAAATTTGCTGGAAGACTTCTAAAAGGGCCTCCCAAATTCTGGAGTCAGATTCTTTCATCAAATGAAACCAAGATAAACTTTTATCAGAATGATGGGAAGAGAAAAGTGTGGAGAAGAAAAGGAACAGTTCATGATCCAAAGCACCATTTCATGTGTCAAACATGGTGGAGGCAGTGCTATGGTCTGGGCATGTACGGCCGCCAATGGAACGGTCTCACTGGTGTTTATTGATGATGTGACTGCTGACAAAAGTAGCAAGATGAATTCTTAGGTGTATAGGGCTATACTCTCTGCTCACATTCTGCCAAATGCTAAAAAACTGATAGGACGGTGCTTCACCATGCAAATGGATAATGACACTTAATATACTGCGAAAGAAAGTCAATACTTTTTGAAGGCAAAGAAATGGAATATTCTTCAATGGTCAAGTCAGTCACTTGATCTCAACCCAATACATCAGCTTTTCACTTACTGAAGACAAAACTAAAGGAAGAAAGACCTGCAAACATGCAGCAACTGAAGATGGATGGAGTGAAGACTTGGAAAAGCAGACAGGCAGTGAAGGCAGGCATTTGTAGTCTTTGACTACAAAGGATTTTAATCCAAGTATTTAAAACTATCATTATATTTACAGTTATGTTAGTTTCTCCAAATACTTTTGAGCCCCTGAAAATGTTTACCTAAATGGTAAATGCCATTTATTTGTGAAAATTAAATCTGAAAGTCTGCGCTTCCATCACATCTCGTTTGTTTTATTTCAAATTCATTGTGGTCATGTAGAGGGGCAAAATAATTAAAACTGTGTCATTGTCCAAATATGTCTGGACCCAGAGGTGGGACAAAGTCATTGTTTTGCAAGTCACAAGTAAGTCTCAAGTCTTTGCCCTAAAGTCCCGAGTCAAGTCCCAAGTCAAGTCGCGATTCCTACACTTTGAGCATCAAGTCCTTTCGAATCATTTTAACAACAGAGTAATAATATAGTAAATTGACACAGATCATGTATCTATTTATCAAATTAAATTTGATAAAAATAAGAAACAATTGAACTTGTACAAAAAAAAATATTGCTGACATTGCTGACACTACTAACCAGTACCATTTAACATTCATCTCATATTCTGCAAGAATATTCTTCCTTTCAAACTATTTCTTCACAGAATAAACAAATTTGATAAAGTGCAACTGAAATTATTTGTAAAAAAAAAAAAAAAAAAGGTGCCGACATTGTTTTTCCATAGCATATTGCACTAAAACAAGCACCACAGCAGTTTCTGACCTGTCATGTATTTATCCTAACTACATGTTAAGATACATATTGTGTGTGTGTGTGTAAGAGAGGGAGGAACACGGCTGTGCATTTTCTGTTATTTTAGGGCCCTATGCTGCATTGCATTTGCAAAAGACCAAATTGGCCAAAAGTCTTTTAGTCATTTGTACACGATGGGGCTCCACTGGAGCACTGGAGGCAGGCGCTGCCAAGACTCTGCTGGCCATTTGAAACAGTGAAGGAAGAGTTTTCATGGTCATTTCCCGGAACAAAGGAGCATTCTGTCCTTTGGCTATGTCAAGGTAGTGACTTAGCTGTAGTGCTGGAGTGGTCCCCACATCCTTCTTCTGCCTCTTGTGGCATGCAGCGAACAGTCCTTTTCCTTGTCCAAGCACCTCACGTTCTTCTTCATCAACCAGAGACACAGGTTGCTCTGTCTCTGCTGCAACTTGCAGGATCACTTCTGGCAAAACAGAAAAATAGCAGAAACAAAAGAGCCCTTATTACCAGTAATGTGAGTGATGAACTGTGTTAGACTGAAAAAAACATTATTGTGGCAGTCAATTAGATCAGATTATGAGAAAAAAGTTACATTAAACTCAGTGTTTACCTTTAACTCGTTGTGCCACCTCTGCCTTGACATCACCACTGAGCAGCACATGGTGCTCCAACCACAACAGAGAAAAAGCTGGATCCAACGCAGCTACTTTGAAGTAGACTAGGTCTGAAAAGGGGGCGTTGATCCCATCTTGTGTCCTGGCCATTTTCACATTAATTAAGATTCCAAGAAATCTTCTGTGCCTGGAGACTTCTGACCAGGCTGCCCAGGAAACGGACTTGAGGCTTCATCTTCTCAAGGTGGTGATTGAGGGACAAGACAGATGGAACAACAGCACTTATTGTGACTACCTTTTTCTCCTGTGTCAAATCAGTTGCTTTTCCAAACAGCTTCAAGATGTTTACCAACTCCTTCAACAGTTTCCACTCCCGTGCTGTGAATGACAACTCCTTGTGCCCAGCCTTTTCCAGAACAGCAGCGATCTTAAGATGATCTCATTGGAGAACTGCCTTCACTTGCCTCAGTGTTGAGTTCCATCTTGTGTTGACAGCAGCAGGGATGCTATCTGCTCTCCAAATTCAGCATCAAACACATATTTGAACATCATGCTTGAGTGCAGCAGTGAGCTGAGTTTTGATAGCTTTGAAAGAGAAGGAGATGCCACTTTTGTTTCTTTCAAGCCATATCCCACCATCAGCTGAAGAGTGTCCTCAAAACACTGCAGGCGCTGTTTCTTTGCCATAGCAGCATCTAGCAGCATAGCTGGTCTTTCAAGGTCAAGTCATGCCAGAGCTCTGGGTCGTCAAGATAATCCCCGTTGTCATCATCTTCTTGTTCAGAGGGGAAGCACACAGTGAATGCTTTCTGCATGTAAGCAGCGTTGTCACTAATAATGTAGTTCAGATTATCTTTAAAGTTGTATTCATCACATACTACTTCAAACTGGTCACAGATTCTCTCAGCTGTGTGTGCGCCTTTGAAGCGGCTGCAGGCCGAGAGATTGGACTTTAGCGGTATCCTCTCTGCCTTTTTCTCTATCCAATGCACAGTTCCACCATGGAACCCCCTCATCTTTCAGTCAGATCAAATGTCCACAGTGACTGAAACATGGTAAGTGTTGCTCAGTTTAGTTTTTGATTTTGAACTTCTCTCTGCAACCAGGTCCTCTGTTTTTGATGTCAATGTCCTACGACACACTGGGCTGTACTTGCTGTCAAATACTGTCAGAAAGTGCCGAAAGCTCTTGTCTTCCAAAATAGACAGGGACAAGTTGCAATCAATAATCAAGTCGGACAGTATTGAATTGGCGATAGCTCTCTGTTGTGGATGACTCATGCTGCAATGCCCCACACGAGTGTCCAGCAATTGTGAGATTGAAGGCTGGTGTGGTTCATTCATGATGCTTTTGTTCATTTGGTATTCTTCAAATCTGTAAGATGCAAACATATTAAACAGATGTCAGAAAATCCCTTATAGCCACATATGAATTACATTTTAAACTATTCTTTATTACTCACATTATTAATATATGGACCTCAGCATTGTGTTAATATTAAATTTATTGTGTGTTACAAAATATAATTAGTACAACTGCCTAGCCAGTTGTGTATTAATCCTGGTTGTACTGACTATTGGCCTGAGACTTGAAAACACTCCATCTGGATTGGGTACCCATGGAGTAACATGTATGTTACATTACCTATCTTCCTGTGTGGAGTTTACATGTTCTCCCCCTGTTCGTGTGGGTATCTTCCCACCATCAAAAACATGTTAGACACTTTGGTCGGGTTGGCCCAATGTGGCGGCACGCTCAGTCGCAGCAGCTCAGGACTAACCATCAATTCAGATCTCGAAATTTCGTTGTACATAGGTTCTAATGACAATAAAGCTGCTTTACCTTTACCTTTACCTCTACCTTTGCTGCTTTTACACTTTACAGCGCTGGTCATGTCATTTGAAAGCCACCTTTGTCAACTTATTTCGCGTGAACATTAAAGTATGAGTCTTAGAATGAACCTGCAGTGGACGCAACAGATTACCCTGTTTGCAATGTGACGTTACCAGTACAGTACAGCCTCATTAATTATGCAGCTAGCAAAACTAGCTCATCAATAAGCCAATGTTACCATAGCATTAGCTCGCCAGCTCTACTTACTGATCTTTGTGCAACTTCAGATGTCGAAAAGTTGGAAGTTGTTGCGTCTCCATCCGTAATCTTCGACCCACATGTCTTGCACACTGCAGTTCGTTTTTTGTTGACCGCCTCATAATTTTTGTAGCCAAACAAAATTACCTCAGGCACCATTTTTTGCAAATTGGCGCTTTGGTTACCATTTCTTCGTGGTTGTCCATGACCTGTGATTTGATTGGATGCTGTGCCGGCAGCTTGCACACTAATGTGCACGCACGTCGCACGCACACACACACACACACACACACACACACACATCGTTCGTTAATAATTCGCTCATTAATAGTTTGAGTTTTTGGTGAAAGTTGCCACTCTTTTCAAGTCAAAGGGCTCAAGTCCAATTGAAGTCACGAGTCATTGGTGTTGAAGTCCATGTCGAGTTGCAAGTATTGTAACATTTTGTCAAGTCGAGTCTAAAGTCATCAAATTCCTGACTTGAGTTTGACTCGAGTCCAAGCCATGTGATTCAAGTCCACACCTCTGCCTGGACGTAACTGTATCTAGAAAAGGACGAGAACACTGGCAATGAATTAAAAAAAAATGATAATGACATAATAAGAGTGTAAATTTTATTTCAATACCACTGCCACTGTTTTCTTCTTTTCTGACTCTTTGTCAGTACAGATTTGGCTTTCAATGCCAGCAGTTTATTTTCAGTTTCATGATTCACTGTCACTGTTCTGGCCCCAAAGTGTCCTTGGTTCAACTGATTTATACCCTGAACATGTGACAAGGGAGCATCAGCCATGTTTTGATTATTGGTTTCCTCTATGTTCCTGCTGTGAGTAATGACCAAGACTTTAAATGGGGTCTTACCAGTGTCCTGCTATTAATTAAAGCTTGATTGGAAGAATAAATTAATCTAGCTGTGTTCTGCCCGATCAATAACCCATATGAAGACTCCATTAAGCACCAAGGGCTGAGCACTCTGCATGTGATATGTGTGAGTTAAAGTACTTATGGGAGTCAAATGGGCCTCTTAGATTGCAAGTGGTTTTCACCCCTATTAATCCCAACAACCTCACCAAGTCACAATAGGTGGATTCATGTATGTATCCTTCTATTATTGCAGCATCTTGTAATTTTATTTTTTTAATGTAGTCCTAAATAATTTTTGAGTACTTCATGTAGGCAGAGAACAGATGGTATTTTGCACACAGAAGTCAGGTGATATTTTTATAGCTTGACTTAAATTAATTGAATCAAAGGCAAGTGACATGTGCTCAGTAAATTCACTCAAATGAAACTCTAATCCAGAATCAATTTAACATGCATGCACGCATAACGTCTGCAAAATAATTCTTTTGACCAACTTCCTGAAAGTTGTACCTTTTACGTACTGAAATACTGAATTCTCAAACGCAGGTGAGACAAGTCCTTCAGAGTTTAGAGCAGGTTTTGATACTCCATACAACCATAGCAGAAAGACAGACAGAAAGCTAAGCAAGTCTGACTGTGGGATAATTTATTTTCATTAATTTTCAAAAAGGTTTTCATATATATTTTGTTACTCATGTTCATGTTCATTTGCTCTGAAAAGCCAGATAAGATTACTGTATATAAGCTGTAAGCTAGTGAGGAGTGGCTGTCAAGGGTGTTTGTCTATGCATCTGAAGTCAAGACTGAAGCTGAGACTCTGGTTCACTCCACACTTTTTCTTCTGTCTTTTCTGTACAGTCATGAAGTCAAGTACATATCCCCTCCAGTCAGTAGTCAACATTACAGTGCATAAACACCCAACAGTAGGCACTGTATGCGACCTGCAGACAGGTTGGTAAGTCAGAGTGAAAATAAATCCACTTTTTTAATCCTAAAAGTTTTAAAGTAAACTCTGAGCTCTCCACCTGCCTGTAAACAACTCCAGATAAGGGCAGAATCCGACGTGACTGAAGGTGTTAATTCCCCCAGAAGGTCCAACTGTACCCTGGCTGCCTCGCCCACAGCTTGCTGAATCACTGCAGCTGAGAACAGGCTGCGCCCTCTGCTCTGCCTCATACAAACCACACAGCACCCTGCAAAGTCCCATGACAAGATGGGATTTTTCATTTTAGTTTAATATTTTTGTCTCACAAAAAATGGGAAAAATGTGAATTTCATGTCTTTCTGTCTTGCCTGGCCAATGTTGTGGTGGACAAAACAAAGCAATTTAACAATATTAAGTTCCAACTGCAATAGTGTTTCTCCTGCCAGTTCCCTCCAGCCAACAGACTGTGCATAGTGATAATGTCAGAAATCTCTTTTCTCAGCTCAAGGAGAGCTTTCCAAATAAAAAACATACTTGGCTCTAAAATTTATAATAAAAAGAGTCGTAATTGTTTTCCCATTCATAGTTTACAAACAAATTTATTTTTCATAATTTTGTTTTATGTGGGGAGAAGCATTTTTAAGCCACAGATTCATTTTTCAACTGCAATACCACAAGTGGCCACTACACAGAAATGGGAGCAAGGTTGACTGCCCCCTACTGACTTTCTTTTAAAATTAACAGAATGGACATTAAGGAAAACTGTGGCATGTTTTGCACCCAACTATGCCAAGTTGTACACGGGAAGTCTGGAAGAGAACTTCATCCTTTGCTCTGCAAACCCTTTGTATGTGAAAACAAAATGGAATGGAAGTTACATTGATGATACAGAGCTTGTTATTCAGGATCTGAAAATGAACTGCTAGAATTTCACAAGTATGTCCTTAAAAAGAACTTCTTCTAAAACAGTCACATCGCCTCCAGAATTCAAAACAAAGTTACTTTGTAACACATTACAGTTAAGAGGCCACTTGCATTAAAGGCATCAGTAAACGCAACTAAAGCAATATTGAAATGTGTGAAGTGTTCAAGGAACCTCCACGATTCTCTTATAGGAGGGCACCCACTCTTAAGGATAAACTTGTACACAGCGATGTGTCTCTCTCAACCAAGCCTAAGATGGCTCCCCAAAGAGGCAACTATCCATTTGGGAACTGTCATTTTTGTCATCACATTGTGAAAACTAACAAGTTTAAGGACAGTAGTGAATGCAGATTATATTACATATTACAGACATATTACAATGATTCATTCGTGAACTTCAAAACCTCATTCGTGGTATACAGATTGGAGTTTGAATGCGGTTGTTTTTATGTGGGACAAACCAAACGTACACTGAGAGACATGTTGTCTGATCGTGTTTTTGCCATCAGGACCTCTAATGACAAATATCCTATGGCAAAACATTTCAGACAGGCTGGCCATGGCAGCCCTTATTTCTTTAAAGCCATGGCCTTTGAAGTGATCCCTATTTCTTGGAGGGGAGGTGATCGTCTTAAATGCCTCTTACGAAGACAAACATTTTGGATTTTTCAACTAAAAGCCATGATGTATCCAGGGTTGAATGAGGAAATTGACTATTCTCCTTTTTATACTGTTAGCATGACTTCTTGTAAATACAGTTTTTTTCTATTTGGCTCTTACAATATTTTTCTCCTCAGCAGTTTGTTTCTTCTATTATTTTCTGATTTTGATATTTCTTATTTCTTTTCTATCTATTCTTATTGTTTTGTCACTTGATCTTGTTTCATGGATTGTAAAAGTATGTGAGTGTGGCTATGGCACATAATGTCATTTCTTGTCTTTGTTCTATATATTTCCTGTTTGTATTTTACCTCTGGTTAGTCACCCTAATGAAGGCCCTGAGATTGCCGGAATGTGTTGTTACTTATTTTTTTTTATACTTGCCATGCAAAAAAACTCTTGGCATATTTAAGTTCTAAATGACACATTCATGAGGCATGCACAATCAGGGCCCCGAGGTTCAGGAACAATGTGTCCAAAGAGATCAAGACAGATGAGTCAGTGATCTCTTTAAATTTCATTGTAAAATACATTTAAAAGATGTCTCTCCAGCATCTACTTAAACTAATTCTTGTTTTTGTTCATGTTTTTATATGTTCTCTTTATAACCTTTAACATGTTTTCATTTTTTTAAATTTAATTACATTATATTATGTTTCATTAATAAAACATATTTACATGAATTTAATGAAAAAAGATTAGTTGAGTCCACTGAAATCCTGTGTGATTTCAGCCATAAAGGCCTCATTTTGAAGTGCATTGGGCTGTTTCAGCATGAGAGCTCACACAGATTGGAGCTGGTCAGACATACATAAGTATAAACCCCGAACGAACACTAATAGTACAGCTTGTACTTTTTCAAATAAAGTGTTGCAGTACTTGTTATTGTGGTGAATAGTTTTTTCTCCTCTTGCTAATACCTCATTTGCTGTTGTTGATGTTTTCCTTGGAGCCTGAAAAGATAGTTAATCAAAATCTTTGTTCTAATTTCATCACACTATTTTAAGTATGCTTCCCACTATTTCATGATTCAAAAAAGGAAGTCTTTCTCTGTAGTCATCTCCTTTGCATGGAATGCGCTCAATTTTTAGAGTAAATGAGGCTAATAAACTCAAATATATCTTGGGCCATGCAGAGATTAATGTCTTACATAAAAATGTGAAAAAGATTCTTCATCTACTGTTTTCTATTGTGCTTTCCATTTTACATGCTCTTTTTGTACCGTGTGTGAACGCATGTGGGCGTGAGTGACCCTGTGTGCTATTATGTGACATTCCTGAGTTTAATGGAAAACCGTTGCTTTATTTCCCCTACCTCATTATTTGATAGACCAGATGAGAAATAGATTTATGATCCCGATTAATAGCAGTAGCCAGAGTTCGTTGTTTCCGCCAGTCAGCTGAACAACTTCATATCAGTCCCACTAGTGCGTTTGAAACACCAGTGCTGCGTGTTCAATAATATCGCTGTTAGAAAAGCCATTCGTTCTCATTTGAACAGCAAGTCTCATTTGGTTGGATGACGTAGTTCTCCACCTAACCAATCCTGCAGAGACTATGGGGAATAGCAGGCAAATGAAGAATAGAAATAGCAATAATTCTGCTATTGCTGTGCAGATCTGAGAGTCCATGTTGTAATACAGGAATAAAATATATTGAGAGAAAATATTGAAGACATTATGGAAAACAGGTTTAAAAAAATGATTCCCAGTTTCTTAATAATGTGTGTGCATTTTTGAGTTGAGATTAGATATGTGATAAAGAGAAAGCATATTAGTTTCTTATCTTCCAGGGTATGAGTAGTCTGACTGTAGTTTATCCCAAGTTTTCTCTTGTTGACCTCACACCCTTTGGGAGACCAAGAGCCACAGCCACAGCTGTGAACAGGGATGTGTCCTAACAATAAATGAAGGTGGCAGCAAAGGAGCTAATCGGCCAAACAGTGCTGGTCACAACGGGACACCAGCAACCCTTAATCATGAAGCTGCAGTGAATTTATTACCACAATCATCTACCTACGGCAAATTAATTATCACAATCAATCACCACAAATTAAATTGGGTCTTAAAATAGCTCTGCGGCCAACAGGCAGTTAGTACCTTTGGCCGGCATTGAAAGCAGCATGAACACATGCACATCCGCGAGAAACATGCAAAGATTTATCCAAATAGTAGTGTATCTTTATATGTAAATGCACACGCAAACTCTTAAAAACACACTAACAGTTTTGCAGTGTTAGAACATCTCACTCCACCCAGTCTTTGGTTCTCATAATGGCTACTTGTCCCAATAAGGTGAGTGTTCATGCCAGAAACAGTCCCCAGTAAAAGACAACAACAAGCACACAAGCACATACCCACAGATCTATTACGAAGAAGCCTTGAGACTCATTTAACAGAAAATGTCATCAAGACAGCCCACTTAATTAGGACTGCAGAGTTAAATTAGGGGGAGAGGAGAAAGGTGTGGGGGGGGATTAGGATAGAAGATTAAAACAACAATTAAAAAAAATTGACAAAATAAAATAATAGATAGGTGACCAAAGTGAAAAATCAAGTCAAATGGAAACGTGTTTCTTAAAATTCAGTAAGGACTGTTTGAGTGGATGTATTATTTCAGTTGAGAAATGTTGTTTCATTACTGGTCTTCAGAACTTCCATCGATCCATTTTCTACCACTTATCCTGTTAGGGGTCGGCTGGAGCCTTTCTCAGCATCTTTGGGCGAAGGCAGGGTACACCCTGGACAAGTCGCCAGTTCATCGCAGGGTCCACATATAGAGATAAACAACCATCCACACCTATGGGCAATTTAGAATGACCAATTAACCTAACCCCCTGTTGGCATATTTTTGGACTGTGGGAGGAAGCCGGAGTACCCGGAGAGAACCCACGCAGCACAGGGAGAACATGCAAACTCTGCACAGAACTGCCCTGACCAGAGAATCCAACCCAGGACCTTCTTGCTGTGAGGCGACAGCGCAAACCACTGCACCACTGTGCGGCCCTACTCGGATCGCTGGATTTCTCAGCTTTAGTGCTGGGTATATGTAATAATGATAATGATTTAATTTTAGCTCCAAAAATGCCCCATTTCACATTTCACTGTTGCTTCTGTGGAACTATTTTCTAATGCATAATACTGGAAGTTATAGGGATAAGTGAATCAGCACAAACAAGTAAATAGCAGCAAGCAGTCTCAATTAATGGTGTCTGCACTGTCAGCTCACATTAGTTAGTGATGTGAGCAGAAATGCTTAAGTGATGAAGGTCAACATTTGTAAAGGTCTGGTGCTGATTAAAAAACAGTATATATTCAGCTATGGTTATTGGTTTCAATGTAGAGTGGGCCATCAAAACCTTATTGCCATCTTACATTGATGTTTTTCTCTACCCTTTCCTTCCAGGTTACTACAGTATATTAATGCTGACATGCTTATTATGAGGTTGAAACGTTTATTTGACCACCTTAAAATAATCAGCTGCACACCATTATTTCCTAAAAGTTATTCCTGTGGTATGTCACATCATATCATACACTCATACACATAGTACACTGTATATCCTCTCAGTCCCAAGATTTGCCCATGTTTACAGATCCTTCTGCACTGTGTGCTGTGTCATTTTCTCCTCCTTCTTCTCTGTACTGCTTACTCTTCACCCTCTATCCAGCCTAACATACTGTATCTCTTCATTAATTGTCCATCTTGTCTCCCATTATCTGCTTCCACTGAGTTTCTCAGTAACGTCTCTTTTTGTGACTTCCTCAGTCTTCGTGTGACTCTCTTTTGCTCTGTCATTCTCTGTATCTGTCATTCCTCCCCTTTCTCTCTGTCTGTGTGTGCCTCTGCTGATCTCTTGA
>KV751391.1:113283-136947 GCA_001698575.1 Mola mola
ACCCTGATTGTGCCTAAAGGCAACTTATCACACGGACACATAAACACATAAACCCGTGAATGCAAATTTAATAGCACTGGTGACATATTTATGTGCAGTTTTATTTTACTTGGCCATGTGTTTCTATGCCCTATTCCTTTTTGTTATATTTTTATGTTTCTAACTTTTGACATACCTGCATTTGTGTGTGTGTGTCTGTGCATCTGTGTGTTACTGTGTGTCTCGGATGAAAGGGAGTACCTCATTGTGTGTGGGGTCCCTCGACGGCCTTTAGCCCTCATATGGGCATGCTCCAATACCACAGTCTGATTGGTCTCAAACTGTCCTGACAGGAAATCCATCTCTGTGTGAGTGTTTGTTCATGTGTGTGTGTGTGCAGAGGGGGATGCATCTGGATGACAGCTAAATTGAATGCCAGGGCCAACAAGGCCACAGGATCACAATGAGAGAGATGAGGACAAGATCACGCAGAGAGTCTGGGAGAGAAATGCTGGCATTAAGCCCAGGGATGACACATAGAGAGACAGTTGTTGGGAGGTGTGTGTCTGTGTGTGTAATTGATTGAGTTTTAATATGGTCCCCTGATGAGAAGTCGCTGACATCAGGGGGGAGGAGAAAACAAGAAGGAAGGAGAGGAGGAGTTGGAAAAACAAGGTCTTCTCAGCAAGATCATGAACACTGCTCTGTCCTTTCATCCTTTTTTATATTTTCTCCTAATTGTGTTTTTTCCATTGCATTTGTCACTCAAAACCTAATCAGGAGTTCAAAGTGATGCTTTTTTGTATTCAGTACAGCGTTGAGTTCAGGCACACTCCTGAGGCTCACCTCAGCCTGCAAACTTGGCTAAAACAGCTTACATGAATCAGCTGATGGCTCAGCTGATTCTTTTCTGTGCATTCAATTGGCAAATCTCGTGCAGGGCGATACATTTAAGCTGCTTTGACCTGCACATGCTTCTTGTTTCCTCTGCAAGTCCCTTTGCAAGCCCTTGACCAAGAACAATAGAACATGTTTGCGTGGGTATATGTGCTCCGGATACCCCTGCTTCTCGTTGATTCTAGCTCATGAGAAGGAATGCCTCGGCACCCCTATTGCAACACAGATTCCCACCATTCTGCTGAATTTTCCATCTGCAGAAACACAGTCAAGAAAAAGAAATGTTGGTCCTGCATGTCTTTTGCAGTCTGAGCTCTGGTAATTACTCCACCGAAAACCACGAGTCCCAGTTTTATCAGTCAGTTCCACCAACCTAAAGCATCACCCTCGTATTAGTTTTGTCCGCCATTCAAAGCCTGTGTTATTTAATAAAGCAAATCTCAATGTTTCAGTGCTTTAACGTTTCTATTTCATTGTGAGTTTTTGTTGAGCTGTGTTTTTGTTGAGTTTACCATGGCATTTTTCGCCACGAAACAGGAAGCTGTTGTGACTTGTAAGTGCACTGTCCAGTTTTGCCCAAGTTTCGTATATTTCCATTGGTTCCTGGCCTGGAAAATTCTACCATTGGAAGTTGTCGTCATTGTGCCAAACTGCTGCATCCATCCATCCATCCATCTATTTAAGGATTGGATTGATGGATGCTGGAACTACCAGCGTCACTGGGCAAAGATGGGGACAGGGGACAGGTCACTGGTTCATCACAGGTCTAACATATAGAAACGAACCACCATGCACGATCGTGTACACACCTATGGGTAACCAAGTAAGCAAGAGCAACCAATAAACGTAACTTTCATGCCTTTGGACTGTGGGAGGATGTAGGGATGGGCATTTCAAGCACAAATGCTATTTGATCGTCACTGGGAATTATTCATTGATTTGACTGTTTCTGTCTATTTTTATAGTCATGTGCAAATTAAAACAGAATAATCCAAAACAGACTAAAACCTAAACTAAATAAATAAACCGTTACCCCCTAAAGCCTGTTATGGCGGATATAAAGAATGACACTTACCAATATGGAAACAGGCTGCCATACAATTATGGACTTAACAACAACAAAAAACAAACATATGCAGACACTGGGGAAAATTAAAAGCTTACATCTCATTTCACTCAAAATCAGACAACAGAATTACATATTACACAATTGCAAAATCCATAAAGACACTGATAAGATTTTTACCTAATTCACAACACAGATTTTAACTTAATAAATTCTGAACATACCTAAGTGTTTAAAATGAGCTGAAATTAACATTAATTAACAGTTCCTTCTGTTAAGAGACTGTGCAATCCTATTCCGAATTTTTGTTTCGAAAAATTTGTGGTGGGCACATCTCCTGGCAGTACTTATTGATTTCAGCAGTAACTGTGTCCTCTGTTCCACATAGTAATAATCATAGCCAAACAGGGCTGAGATGTAGCATCATCACTTTGTGTTTTTTTGGCAAATGACTCAGATTCTTGTGATTCAACTGTGACCATCTCCTCTATGCCCTTAGAGCCCCTGGACGGGAGATCATTCACCTTTGCCTTGATAGTTTTATTTCGTCAGCCTCAACCTCAGGGGTTTGTGTCTCAGGTCCAGAAAGGATGTAATGCATGCCCCTTTAGCAGCGCTGCTAACATCTGCAGGTGCAAGTTGCCGCTCCAGTGAAGCAGACAAGATGAGCTTGAACTGAGACGCTTTGGATGACTCGGGTGTTTTCCTAGAAGAGTTGCAGTAATTGGGTAAACCATGAAAATGGACACCCAAGATTCTCCACAGAGTGCAGCGATTGTGCACATTTTAGAGAGTGTGCAGGACAGGTATGAGCTCCTCCGTAACACGTAACAGTTATCATCAGTCATTTTGAGTGTATGTGCATCTGACAGTTTGGTGAACACTGTGACAAAACTGCAGATATTGCCCATCTTCACTCCATGTGACAACTTGGTCTGCAATACTGCACTAACTTGTGCTCAGGCAAGTCTGAAGTTGCTGCTTTTGTTTCAGTGCTCGTGTTGTGGTGGTGCTGTGGTGGAAATAACACACCAAACGACTGGCAGATGTAACCACACGATTTATCTGTTGACGCTTGAACCAGTCATTTACAGCAAGTTGTAGTGGATGCGCAAAGCAGGGCTGAGAGTCGGACTGATATTTGGCCATAGTTGGTAGATTTTTGGGCGATGACCGACTCTCTGCCGGGTTCTTTGCTCTCAAATGACTCAGTTTAGCTGTTGTCAATTTGTGATAAGCCTGGCAGAGCTTGCGTTGCACCTCATTTTCATTTATTTTGTTGAAAGATTCCACACGAAACATTTTGACAGCTGTAGTAGTCTCCGAATTTGCAGAATGTCGCAGCTCTCTGAGCTAGACTGACTTTGAGTTGAAAAGGCTATGCTACTCTTATTTTACCTGAAGTAATGCAACATCATCAGTTACTGTGTTATTTACAGGCACTGGTGAAAACAACGGGATAATATAATTTCATATATATTTCAAGACAAACCAATAATTGGGCGAAATCTTAAAATTGTTATAATTTTAAGAATATATTCGAATATCTGGTTTTAGATGAATACATATGAAAAGGCAGGATGGCCCCAGCAAGCTCATCCTGCTGGCAATTTCATGCGCAAGTGATAATCCAGGGAAATTTGCTGGTATGGGTATCTTGGGGACTTTTTATTGCTTAACTCTCTGCCGTAGCCTATTGACAGGAAAGGGCAGTGAAGTCCAACAGGGGAGCAAAATGCCAAAAATAACCTATAACTTATAACTAAAAGTCATTAAATACTGCACATAACATCCATTTATCCTGCAAAATGAAGCATTAGAGTAACATCGTCCCTCTGGTTTTCTCAAAAACTGAGCTTAAAGAGCTTTTTGTTTTTTTTATCAGTGAGGTTGTCTTTGAATTGGTGTTATTCTTTATTTGATTTACTTTTCTTCATTAAGGTATTGTGGTGCATTGTTTATGATTCAGGTGTGTTTCTGGGACATTTTAAACATTAAATACAGTGCAGTTACATTTACAGTTAAAAGCAGTAGATACATTTTTGTGTTTACTGATAGACCTTTCTATTATTGTAATTAGCAGGGGAAACTTAATGGTACCCACCTTTCTGGTTTTTCTGAATTTCCTGACTTTTTTTCTGTTATTACTTCACTTCTTCTTTAAAAAAAAACAAAAAACAAAAAACAAAGTTTAAAATAAAATTCAAAGAAAAATACAAACAATGCAAACTCAACCTATGAGCATTTGCAATGACTTTTTAACTGTGATTTAGCAAGTGTCCAGTGTGTGGTGTCAGAAATTGAATAATTAATATTAATATTAACATATGTTTCCTTTGGTCTACGGTTATATGAAATTAAGAATTGCTTTGGTCGGATCCTGGTGTATGTTGGGTTGTCAGGTTAATTATGTCCTGTATATGTTTGTGGTGTCTCTCTCTGTCCTTCTCTTCTCACCGTATTCTCTTTTTGTGTATTACTCTGTTTCTCTTTCTCCTGTGTTTTTAGTAAGCATCCAAGGTCAACCACGTCACTGTAGAGCTGAGCTTTGGAACTGATACAGCCGGCCCTTTGATGTCTTCAGAGAAAAAGAGAGAGAGAGAGAAAAGAAGACAGAGAGGGAGAGAGAGCTTTAGAATGGGAGACGTGGGGGTGGGGAATACAAAAAAGATGGAAAAAGAATAGGAAGAAAATTAAGAAAAAGGGGCAAAAATCGAGCATGTACAAAATTATTAGTGTATGGTTAATATGTGGATGTATATGGACAAGTGTAGGTTTAAAAGACAATATTTTATTTATTTTTAGAAGAAGAATAATGGCAGAGCTTTACTGTGTAGAAGAGGCAGTGCAAATGGTGGTAATGAAGCCTGCAGAGCAAACTTGATGGGAACGAGACAACAAGAGAACAAAAATGAACGCAGGACAGGGGACACACAGAGCTACAGAAAGTGCGAGAGTAAAAATATCTGAGCCAGACCAATTTATCGGTTTGGCCGATATCGGCCTATCACAGTTATATGAGTATCGGCTTATATGTTATCCATATTGGCCAATATAAAAAAATATGGTTTTAAAGAACACATTGAAAAAATGTCAGGATGATTTATGCTAAATTTTCAGTGAAGTCAGTAAAAATTCATGGATAATCTGTATAATAATCTGCATCTTTTGCATATCGTTTTTACAAATATTTTTGTAATCTGACATCTGAGATGAGATTTTCTGTATATCTATTTTGTGTATATGAGCCGTGTTCCCATGTCTTACTGTGTCCGTTGTGACAGCATTCAAGCAATTCCTCCTGTTTGTTTGACCTGAGTCTTCCTGTGTATCGACACTTGCTTGATCCAACGATGTTGACTTCTTCCCCACGTCTAAGTTTACCTCAGGAGTCCTGTCTTTCTAAATTTGGCAATCAGAACTTTTTTAGTCCCTGATATCACTATTGGCGTTGGCTCCAAAAATGTAAAAATAAGGCAAACAAATGGTAACTGGTGTGTGTGAGAACAGTTGACTGGTCATATGGTATATCTGTGGGTGAGGCTCGTGCCTATTAGAGTGTATTAGCCTGTGGCTGATGTATGGAGTGTTGTCAGAGATATGGGGTTTAGATAGGCCGCATTCTGGGTTAGATAGAGTTTGTGTAATGGAATCCAGTCACATATCACTCGCTATGGGCCTGAGAGGGTGGGGCTAATTCAATTACCCCTTTTCCACACATCAGAGAATGGTCTGAGGCTCTGGTTATAAAGAATGGACTCTTTTACAAGTGAGTGCATGAGGAAAATTTATCAGTCAATCCAAATGATGTTTTCATTCTGATAATTTGTGGTTCAGAACATTTTAAAAGTCACAGCAATCAGTTTCTATTATGTAACGCCTTCAGGGGACCCCAGATTAACGTTCCGATTTAGATACAACCTTTGCATTTAAACACTGAATTTTATATATATTCTTAAATCTCTGTATTTTGCTCAGTATTTTGCTTCACCATGGGGTAGGCAGGTTCATCAGACACAACAGAAACACAAAGGTTGTTATTGCAAGTATACAGATATTCTATTCTATAACATTCTGTAGAAATCCCAACCATGTACTTATCTGCATATTGACACACTCTGCAAATTCTTCAAAAACTAGGGTTTTTAACCAGTCACAGAAAAGTCTGTGGGCCATCTGTCATTTTGATGTTCACAGTGATGTTGATCTATTTTAAAATTAAAAATTCAGTCACACCACCATCAATACAACATGGAGTAGAGCACCTAGACCCCCTTGTTCATTTGAAAAGTCTTCTTTTTTGATCACTGCAGACAAGGTAGAGACAACATACAATGAAGCTTTACAAGATGGCATGTTCTCCCTATTATTATCTACTTTGTATTATGTGGTCAAACTGTTTGATTAAAAAGCTTTTGTAATTTACACAAAGGCATGAAGAAAAGGGTGTGCTCCAAAAAGTGTAGCCACAGGCCTGTGTTTTCAGAACTGAGATAAAAGGTATTGGTAATGGCGGATATCTACTTTGGTCACTGATGCAAACCTCTCATGAGATGCACTTGTTAGATTGGCAGTAACCTGCTATTGTGCCAGATGGATAGCCTGACAAATGGTTCTAGCGTGGGCTTCACTTGACAATTCATAGTAACACTTGTTGCTTAGAATTGGCACAACACATGTTAAAAATTCTGTTTTACGTTTGTGTGATGCCAAATACAGTAAATAGAATAATTAGCTAACTGAAGAAGAGCGCTGGACCACTGTGTCTACACGCAGCGCCATCTTGGTAAAAAAAAAACCCTCTGCAAAGAGTTTTTGTTTTTTTTAAACTCATTCGCCTTGTATTTGAGTGACATGTTATTGATGCTACTCAGGAATAAAACTCCATACCTGTATACAAAGAACACAGCAGGGCAGTGAAATTCTGTTCCTTGTAGCTCAAACAAACTAGAGAATACTGACATCTAACTGTACACCCTTTTAGTTAAAGCCTGTTAAAATAGACTGATAATGTAAACTGATATATAAAAACAAAAAATAAACAAACTACATTTTTTATAATTAAATAAATAGATATTTAAAATAAGTTTTCCATAAGTACGTACCAGCAAAAGGTTCACAGTATAAGTTAAGCGAATCTTTCCAATCTCCTTGTGTGCCCTTTAATTTGAAAGAGATACAGGAAGTATTGGTTTGTGACCTGCTATGGAGATGGAGATGTGGAGATGTGACCTTGTGTGGGGGATCATGATCAACTTTACCGATCCTACCCAGCAAAAGACAGAGTGGCCTGGAATCCTGACCCGGATCACCGTCTGGTTCCTGGACTCTGCTCTTTAATAACATGCTTCAGGACTCAGGTCTCATGTTTTCATATCCATAGACTGTAATGCGTGTCATATTGTTGTGCTCTGTACTTGTGACAGCTATTGTACGTCTACCCGTCATATGGAGAGGGATCCCTCCTCTGTGGTTATCCGAGGTTTCTTCTTTTTCCCTTTCTTAGGGTTTTTGGAGTTTTTCCTTACCCGGTTCGAGGTTCTTAGGGTAGAGGGTGTCGTTATGTACAGATTGTAAAGCCCTCAGAGGAAAATTGTTATTTGTGATTTTGGCCTATACAAATTAAACTTGATTGATTGATTGATTGATTGATTTTTTTAACAAGGTAAAAAGAGAAGATTTAAGCCAGGCTTGACACTCAAGTAGAAGGTTGTAACCAACTTGTTACTAATTAGTTCTGTTTTGGATCTAGGCCAGATATTTAATAGGCACCGTGTAAAACTCTCAACCCTAGTAACACTATAAGAGAAGCGGCACCCTGTAGGGCCCTGCAAATTGGTTATCCCAATGCATTCCGTCAGGCTCCTGTTTACTAGCCCCATGCTGCATGCTCACTCCTCCTACTCGTAATACTTAAGCTTATTGAGGCTGCATAAAAATTTAACTAGTGCACTTGATTGGCAAAACTGGAAACCTATTGAACCCATATTGTCTAAGGCTGTTATTTATTTAACGTCACTGTTTCCATGCTAGCATTCTGTTCATGCTAATATTCTTTGATTTATCTCAAATCATTAAATGATTGTGTGATGTTTTCAGTCCATCAAATTGTGTTAAGGAAAAGTCTAACTTCGTATCTTCTAAATTAGTACTGTTTTAACCATTTACATCAGTTTTTCCTTCAAAATGGGGGCTTTGGAGAACCATAAATATCTTGGGAGTAATGATAAAGGATTGCTAATTCTACAATATAAATCAGAATTAATGAACATTTTTGCAATTTAATTTATGAATGTAATAAATTTAAATGAAACAATATTCCATTAATATACGGTTTAGGTTTGTATTACAAAGGGATTTACAATCACTTTTCAAAACAGTCAATAAGTACAGCATTTCAAAGCACATTAATGAAGTCATCATTAAATAGTAACATTTAAATGTGTTTTTGAAAATGCCTTTCTGAAAGGGACATAAAATACAGATTCAAAAATGGAATTGGAGTTTAATTAGGTATTTAAAAGTACACATTCTTTTTCAATTTGCAGGCTGCTTTTCTTATCCTATTAGCTATTGTTTTTACTAAATCCTTTAACTTCTCCTTCAAGCCTCTTCATTTACCCTTTAAGTGACACCTATAGCTAATATATAGCATGTAGCACACTCTGATTGGTTGTCACCTGACAGCTCATATGAAGGTGTTGCCCGTCCTTCTTTTGTAATGCCGTGGCTGTGTTTTACGGATCCCCTGGTCACTGAACAGGAAATGCAGTGGGACTACTTTGCTATAGTAGCCAACTTCCTCTGGCAGCTTAATCCATTTTCCACCTCGGTATTATCAGTTCATCAGTACAGTATTTCCGTAGTGCAACTAAAAGGTCAAAACTTCAAAGTGATCATGCAAGCTAGTTACCTTTTTATCATTAGTTTGCTAGCAAACTAATAATGTCAATACAAGTGAGAGTATAATAATGTTGACGCTGAGATTGAAAATGGATGTAGCTACAGAAGTTCGCTGTTCAGTAAATAAACATACTGATCTTATGTTGGTAAAATCATTTTTAATTTTTGAAAGTGAAACATTCCATCATGTGGATGTTTTACTTTTCAGCCAATCACAGTAACCTGTCTGCTCAAATGAAAAGAATGAGATATCTGATTCGCTACAGATAATTCCTTTTGAAGAGGTTTAAAAAAAACCCCACACACAAGTACAATGATGTTCACAAACCACAAGGAGTTTGTCGACGCAGATTCAACTGTTGGTGAATAAAAGTCACAATATACATACTGTATATGTTTGTGTAGTATCTCAGTCATCCAGGTTGAAGTAGTTTTAAATGCTTCAGTTGAAGGCATCTGGACTTCTTTTTGGTTTTGAAACCGATGAGACGCCTCTCATCCAAAAGGCTTCTTCAGTTCTAACCATTGGTGGGGAGTTCACAGTATTTAACGTCTGGTAGGGTTGTTACACCTTGGAGGTGGTCACCTGAGTCATTGACTCTCACTTTGATCTTGACACCACTTGTGGGGAACACTCCTCATCACATTCAAAACTCCATAGACCTTGCCAACAAGGTCTGAAACATAAAACTAGCCCCGGACGAGCTGGTATCTTTTGATGTCCAGTTTCTCCTTACCTGCATTCCCACAACCGAAGCTGTGGAAATGGCAAGGAAATGGACTACTACATGACAGCTCCCTAAACAACAGAACCAACTTCACCACCAACATAATTTGTTCCCTGCTAGATCTTTTCCTTAAGACCCCCTATTTCAAATACAATGAGGGCTTCTACAGACAAAAGCATGGTTGTGCAATGGGTTCACCACTGTCACCCATTATGGCCAACCTCTACATGGAAGACGTGGGAAATAAAGCTTTGTCAACCTTCAAAGGAACAACACTTTGCCACTGGTTTAAGTACATGGGTGACATCTGGGTTACAATCAAAACCCAAGAAGTAGAGGCCTTCTCAGAACATATCAACTCAGTGGACAACATCACAAGGGAGGGCTTAGCTTAGCAACATTGTTGTCCCTAATGTGGCAGGAGTGTCAGAGAAACTTCAGAACTTCATAATTTTCTTTAAACATGACATCTCAGTGCACTTCAAACCCAGCAAGACCCTCAGATAACGATTGGTTCATCCTAAGGACAACATACTGAAACACAAGCTTAGCAATGTTGTGTATGCGGTCCAATGCAGTGAGGAGACACCACTTACCATCCACTTGCAGTCCTGACATCCTTTCCCAGATGTTTTAAAGCTCCTTCAAAACTTGCCTCATGTGACCCTAACAACTCGAATGATGGCAGATCAGGGGAATGACTCATTAATGAGTCATACCTGGAATTTTGTGACCATAACAATTCATGTGAATGTGAGGGGGGTCATCATTGAGTCACACCCTCAATATGACTCATTAATGAACTACACCTTACTTGTGACCCTGGTTGGCATACACAGAGAGGGTCAACGACTCGGGTGTCCGCCTCCAAGGTGTAACGACCCTACCGGAGATTAAATACTCTGGATTCCCCACCAATGTTTAGAACCAAAGAAGCCTTTCAGATGAGAGGTGAAACATCTTCAAAATATACATATATGTTTTTCATGAAAGTGGCTATTGTTATTTTAAATAAATATATTTGTGGATTTCGATCATACAGTATATATTCAAAACAAGTAATTTAGTGACTTGCATCAGAAATACATTTCTGAACCTTATTCATTTATATGTGAATTCTTTTTATATTCATATAGAAGGAAAAATATTTCTGTAAGCATTGAAAAAGATTTTTGTGAAGATAGTCATTTACATATAAATCCTGAATGCATTTGTGAATTTGAGACTGATTTGACTCCCAGGCCAGCCAGCAGCTTCAGTCTGAGCAACTTCCTCCCTCGCTAGTGTGTTCAAAATTTTGTCCTGTGATTATCTAATTGTGTATATTGTGTTATTTGTTGTGCACTGTAAGATTTTTGGGCCAGAGTTTGATTGTACAAGATTCTTGTACAGATTCTCTTTTACTCACATACGTTTCTTTATATGTATAGATACACTAAGTGAAGGGCGTGCTGTTTCACATTTTTTTCTGCTGTCTTAAAAAGAGCAATTAGTGACGATATTTAGGATTTATTTTCAAATTTGTTTTGTTAGTCACATTGTTACTCAGTATTGTCTTCATGTTATCTTACACCGATTCACAGGTTGGATGCTGTTAAATCTTGGCACTTGATATTGATGTTGCTGTGCAGATTCAGATGGCTTTGCAGATAACTGTACATTATATCTATGAGTGAAATAGTTCAGCTGCATTTCCTAGTCAGTGGCCAGGGGATACGTAAAACACCCCCACAGCATTTATAGACAGGGTCAAGCAAGTCAAGCAAATGTTACATGACTGATTTGAATTGTTTTACTCATTCTACCTACATGGCCCCGAGTGTCATCTAAAGGGTAAATGAAGAGGCTCAAAGGAGAAGTTAAATGATTTAGTTCATAGAAAAGCTAAAAGAATAAGAAAAATAACCTGTAAATGAAGCAATAAATTGCCCTTGTAAATATGTAATTATAATGATCATTGTTAATTCCATTTATGAATTCTGTATCTCTCTTTTAAAGGATCATTTTCAAAAGCATCTCCATGTTTTTAACGCTGAACGTCGCTTGCTTTTTATAGGGGTATTACTCTTTTTACTTGAGTCCAGTACAAACTGTGTATCTATTGCATGCAAGTAAAGCGAAGCTATTTTACAATCCAAATCATATCCATTTGTTTCCTAATTTTGGGCAGTGCAGGGCAATTTTTCTGTCAGCAGGCATGGAAAATGGAGATACTTGTCAGATGTAGCAATGTCAGGTCCCAAATAATTCAAAATTCACTTGTTACTGGTGCTGATAAATGGGTCTCAGTGGGTGGCTTTGCTGCTCCGCCAGCAATTTCTCTAAATACACAGTAGAGTACAAATTCTAGAGATTTTCTTAAAATATATTGGTTCTAATAGTAGGTTAGTTAAAATAGCATAAAAACAAACAAAAAACCCCAACTATTGCACATCATCCCTTCCCTCATTGAGATATGATCTCCACTCTGCACAAGCCTAATTATTTGTATATTTGCTGGTGAATGCTGTGCTTGGGGAAAATGAAACAACCAAAACAACACTGCTCATTTCAAGTTGTGTTAGGGAACTAATGGGGTCTGTTTTGGTCATATTTGGTCATATTGATATATTTATGAAGTGCACCAGTGTAAAATGAGAACCTTGTGAGTTTGCTTTTTTTTCCCAATTTGTAATAAAGATGTCAAATGATGTGTTTAACTTTATATGGCTTACTTAACACTGTGTGTCCCGCAGTGTAGTGACGCACACATTACAGTGTCATGAGGCAGTCCTCATTTGACTCATTCTTGTTTTTTATTCTGTAGGCGCAAATCAGGCCAGCAGTTGTCTAATTGGTGTCTAGTATTTGTTAGCATAAAGCTGTAGGGCCCGGATTAAAACAAGAAAAATCGGGCAAGAATGTGCTAGAATCTCTGCTGATTGTCGTACTGTAGCAGATAGAATTTATAAGTAATGCAAGCCTCGAGGATAGAAACCCTGGCTTAGTATTCCAACTAGGGAGGCTTTCCTCATTTAAAGGCGTTTGTGTCTGCATGTACAGTATGTGAAGCAGAGAATGACAGAAAGCTCTCTTCAAGAATCCTGACTTCATTGCATCCTCTCTGCAGTGTGCTTTCTTTTGTTCTTCAGGTCTATTGACTTAAGTAGACCCAGTATGTCCTCTCTCTATTGTCATATTGATCAGTGTCACTACTCTCTCCTTTTCTCACATAAATATTCCCTGGACTCACCTATTTTTGACCTCCATCCTCATGTCCTTTCTGCTGCCTTATTGTTTCCCTCTCCCACCACCCCCTAGCCCTCCTCTCTCATTTCCCCTCCTCCTGTCTCTCCTCTGCTCTTTTGCCCTCATCAGGTTTGTGAAGGAGAAATCTGTATATGATGATGGCTAGGGGACTATCTGCTTCTACGATAACCAGACTTTATTGTAACCCCATAAAAAGCCTGGAAATGGACTGAGGGTGATATACAGTGCTGTGTGTGTATAGCGTAGCTAGCTCTTTATTGTCCTCAGGGTTCATGTGTGTGCACATGTGGATTTTGGCATTTACAGTATAATGTATATTAAGGGAAGCATATTAAAGCTGCTCCTATTGATGGCTAAGAATAAAGTGCAGCAGGGTTTACTTTGGGAGAAAGAAGGCTTAGTAGGGATGGAAAGACTCTTAACCCTTATTGCCCATAACCCCAGTCTCTCCTTCCATCTAATCATTCTCTTCTTTTTCTAATCAATGCGAGTCTGAGTGCCCACTGAATTCTTAATTACTTTGCTGAATCAGCATCTAAATATCCCTGATGGATCCCCAATCTAGATGGACAGGAACACACACACATCCAACTCCTTTAAATGCCGCTTTTCTTTGTACTGGCATATTGGCAAACTGCAGTGTGACAAAGCTTTCCAGTAGCATAAAAAGTATCTGTGTAAAGACTTGGATCCTTTTAATGGTCAGACAGTACTGAAAAGGGATCTACTCACAGTCAGAGAACAAGAGTCTAGCGGGTGGTCTCCATTGCTTTGCGTAGTTATTCAAGAAAAAGGGCAGTCAGACATCACAAACAGATCTTATAGTGGGTGGCATATGTGTGCATGTGAGAGAGGGAGGGAGAGACAGGCAGATCGACAGACAGGATGACAATACACTTGAGAGAGTAAGAGAGCATTGCATCCTTGGCCTGTTTTCCAAAACATAATCTGACAGCATGTCCACTTGAGCTACATTTTCCTCTGCAGGAGAAAACCAAACAGACTGGAGGAGGTGTGCTGTTCACAGACGGCAAGTCTCACTGGATCAGATCCATCAGCTCATTGACTTCAAAGAGTGAAAGAAATATACCTTGACTGCCGAGGGCTGAGCTATCACCAAACATACTCCCCACTGGAGAAGAATAGGTCAAACCTGCAGATGTTACCACAGTGAGCAGAGATACTAATCTGATTGGAAGCAGAGCAGAGAAATGCTAATTTGATTAGACATCAAGTTAGATAGTTACATGTGAATATGGAGGTTTGCTGCAATTTTTAAACACCACATATTGAATTTAGAATACGGGTGTGTGCACATTTCACAGAATAATAAAGCAACTGTGCAGGGCAGCTGGAATGTCTTTACAAAACAGTGCTTGGCTTTAAGTGTTCTGGTCTAGAAACAATTGTATTACTTGCCTTTAACTAAGATTCACTGATGTAGTTACGGTGTCCTTAAGGAACTCAGCTCAGCTGTTATGCTCATCAGGTTCATTTAGTTTTGAAGTGCTGATAGCAGTCAAATCAAATTTTTGTCTGTTGAATGACTGTAATGTTTTCCAGCTGTCTTGCTGTACACGGTGCAATGCAGCATAACAGCACAGTAGACTGAAAATTAACAATCTAAGTACAACTGCAGTAAAACCTATAGGAAATAGAGAAGGGCCATGTAACACTGAGCAGTGCCAGTCAATTCTGTTTGATACTCCAATGTTCTTACCTCTTATGTTGAATGATAATAAAGTCAGGCATTTAGCTTTTGACTCAGGTTCTGGTACAACTCCTGTATGACCGAACAGAGTTAGTATTACCCCAGGCTCATCCTCTCTGGTTGTGTTTCTGCTGTCAGTGGTGCACTGTAGTCCCTATATGCACACAACTGCTACAGGGTTCATGCAGAACAATAATTTGGTTCTCCCTCTGGAATTTATTGTGTACAATAGTTGATGATAAGTGTGTTTATACCACTGTAATGTTGAGAATTTTTTTTTTGGTAAGTGTTGAGCTTGCCCTGGAATACGTTACAAACAAGAGAGGAGTTGAGGACAACTCACAACTACAATAATAAAATCAATGAAAGCTTCTTGATGATATAAGTTAGCCATCTAAAGCTAACCAGTGACCGCATCTAAAGATGGGCACCACGAGAGCCCCCGGCATCTGACGCCAAAACATCCTGGATTGCCCCTTTAGTGGTGGGCTGCAGTCCAGTTTATGTGGATATTTAGCAGCACAAACTTAACATTTAAAGTACAAGCAAATACGTTTTTCCCAATTATGGTTTCTTTCATTTTAGGCAGGTCATGCTCATTAGTTATTTGATACTATAAAAAAGCCCTGCATGTGATTAAAATAGACAGGAACACCTCACAGGATCGCCTCTGCATAGATATGCCTTTAATTTATATCACTAATGCAAGATGTTATCGCTTGTATTGGAATATTGTGGCTGAATTTTTTTACAATCTGAGGAAGTAGTGAATCATCGTCCATTTTTATGTCAATGAAAGTAACAGACGATGACCATCCACCGGGCCAAAGCAGTCATCCCAGAACAAACCCTGATGGAGAATAATGGACATGACACACACTGTTTTTTCCTTTCAATGTGTGGAAATGTATTATTTAACACATTGACATTAAATACATAACTTCCAATAATGTCATATCTCGATTTTAGTAATTTCATATCAAGATAATGATTCATACCACTAAATAAATTAAATTTATATGTTCAGTTAATGAAGTAATCTAAAATTTTAACAGGGAGAGGCCTATTTACTGTTAAGTGTTGCTAGATATGATCAACAAGAAAACAGTGCTTGCTTACTTTATTTTTTCATCTTCTATTTAGACACTTTGCCCACAAAACACAAATTTTGGATGTTTTTCATCCATCGAGTAGCAGGTGGAGGAACCTTGTTGTTTTTCACGTAACCAATTGTAACCAGGTGCATTTTTTTCAAAACACATTTGTTTTTGTCTTGAATGTTATCAAAGCATTTAAATTACAGATGTTCTGATACCATTTTTCCACTACTGATACAGATTCCAAAACCTGGGCTTTGAGTATCTGTCGATACTGAGTACTGATCCAATATTAATGTGTTTTTATATATACCTTGCCTATGCCTTTTTTTTTAATGTTTCCTGCAGTGTCGTGCATAACAATGTGCCAATATGTGACCCACCAAACTCGTTTGCCTGCAGCACCGTGCTTTTAAGAGTAAAGTGTGCTGTTAAAGTCAATCAAGATGTGGGGTACACGTTGGAGTTCCGAACCTGAGTAGTGAAGCTGATTGCCTGCACGGTTTTCAGCCTATGTGAAACACGTTCCCTTACTGTCTCGTAAGGTTTTGTATTTGAAGTTTTGCAGATGTATTTGCGACCTGTCAAACAGTAGCATGGGTGTAAGTGCTCAATTAAGTGACGAAATCCCACCTTTTTGACAACTAATGGGATGATCATCCAGGCCATTGGACTCGACAATTTCGTCAGTTATCTATGTCACTTTTTTGCGGTCGAGAATTTTTCTCAGAATGCAGCTTACAAAGTTTGCTGCTGAGTTTCATTGTCCTTTCCCCTCCTTGTGTTAGTGAAGTCATCATATTCTTTTACTTGACAAGTCTTCAGATGCTTTGGGTTAAGGTTGCTTGTGTTAAAATTGGCATCCCTCATTACACCCCTTGAAAATACAGCCTTGCATTCTGTGCATGTTGCTGTTTTACTGGAGGGATTATCAAGAGTAAAATACCTCCAAGTAATCGACGTGTTGTGCATCAGTTTTTCTTCGCTGCTCTAAAACAATGGTTGCTAACAGTAGCACAAGGCAACTTCCGGTGTTGCACTGTTTCAGGTCTCATTTCTGTCCATACTGACATGCAGAGAAATATGCATGCCGATATACTCTTATTTACTTTTATTTTTACTATTTAATGTATTTTATAGTTACCAGGGTTGGCCATTCCTCCTGATAACAGGATAAAAATGATGAATAAGGGAAATATGATTGTTCTTATAATCCTCCTGGAGAATTCTATTTTATTATGATATTGACAATTACTTGCTTGTATTTTTTTTGGATACTCTGTGGGCACTTTTTCTCACTGTGTGTGTGTGTGTGTGTGTGTGTGTGTTTGTAAGCACGCACTCATGAGAGTTGTTTATGATGGAACTGACACACCCTGAAGACATTAACCCAGCAATTGACTTAGGGACCATTTATACCCTGTTCCTGTCAGAAGCCATTGATGTGGATGTCACACAATGAGTAAGGGGTGTGAGTCCATTGTGTGTGACTGCACTGTTCTATGATGTGGTGAGGTTGGTGGAGCTGTGGGTTAGCTCTGCTGGAGTGTTACAGCCTCAGGAGGGGACACATACACACATAAAGAGATGAACATCTGCTGTGTGAGGTCGATGATAACCTGACATGGCCTACAAGGATCTATAGTGTTTGTGAATGTTAAGCTTTTGGGATTAGCAAAGTTCATTTCCAGCTGTATCAAATATGGGCTGATTTTAAGTACCTTACACACATAATATCTCTGCCATGTAGGTATGACAGTTTGGATAAATCATCATATAAGAGCTATTTTGGCAATTTGACTAATGTTAGATTAGTTCTAAATCCTGACATTTCTCATATGTAATCACTACTAATATCAACCATTCAGTAAGACCACTTCAGCAGCCTTCTTTCCAGTATTAGCAAATGTAGGATGATGGCACAGGCTTTTAGAAAAGGAAGAGATAAACAAACAGCCACCAGTGACTCAGAGTAATTTGTAATTTGAGTCTAATAATTGTTAGCCATGCAGATAAGCTAAGTAGTCATTTTCTCTTCCTGTAAAAGGTTTTCAATAAGGAACTCTCTTTTTTTTGCTCTGTACCCGGCTCTAAACAAGGTTTACAAAATGTTCCAGCAAACTAGACATCTCTTACACTTAAAATTTTAAAATTTACACTGTATGTATAATTTTAAATGATACATTCATTTATTCATTAAAACTTGTGTTTGTGGCGATTGTGATTTCATCTACCTGAAGGCTTCTGAAAATAAATAAGTGTTTAAAATATGAAATATAGTCTTTATAAGTATACAGATTTGCTATATTTTTTTAGATGTGTTTCGAAGGCTTAGTTCTTTAATTAGCCTGACTCTTTTAGTTGCTTAGCTGCAGCTGTTCAAATAATTTCCTTCTTTTCAATTTGCAGCCTTTCATGCTGCCATTAAAGTTTATGGTCCCTAAATTAAAGGCCTTAGTTTGGGGTGGAGAGGAAGCTTTTATAATGTTTAGTATCTAGGTTTGACTCAAGTGAGTGTAACCTATATAAAACATATGGTTACTAAACCCCTTTGTGTTATGTAGGTGTAGTTGCGTGTTTTTTGTGACATGAGGCCACACGATGCTCCAGGTTCACGAGCATGAGAAGCAATGTCATTTCCGTTTTTGGATCTGTGACGGAGACTCTGGTAACGTAGCCTAGACTTGTTCAGGCAAGCCACGAGAGTAGACACACACACGCATCTCAGATGTATTATGCTGTTTAATAAGTTCATTACTGACCATAGTAGTGGAGAACCAGAGGAGTTTCTGTCTTTCCCTTATTTTGGAAAACTCCAGTGAGTGTTGTGTTGTGGAACTGAATTATTATGAATGTGACGATGCACTTAATATGCTGTTAATATGCCTATGCAATCAAAAACAAAAAAACCAACGATCTGGGTTATGATCCTTTTGTAATGATATGGTAGTGTGTAAAAAAAGATATTGTCAGACTTGCTAATCGCAAGTGCTACAGCTAAGCGCTCTGCAAATAAAAATTCCTGGTCAACAGGTTTTATGACAATATACTGCTAATGAATAGCTGCTGAGAGTTTGTTTAACAGATGAGCTGAGAAATGTACTGACATTTAATTTGTTAGCGTTTATTAAAGTTGACTGGTTTAAATACTCATCAAATAAATATGTTGTGACTACATCTAATATGATCTGAACAATATTAAACATATTTAAAAAACAGTTAAAATTTAATGAATGATAAATAATTCCATTATTCTGTTAAAGTACTATTTGTGAAATGTTCTAAGTTAATGTGAAACTTATTCTTAGTGTTAGAATGTCTAAGGTGTTTTGATATATTAAGTTTTCTCATTGTAACTAGAAGTACAGTATATACTTTTAGTTGATTAATTACACATTAAGTGCAATTCATGGAAAAAAAAAAAACAAAACCTAATGGGGTCCTGTGATAAAACAATTCATTATTTTGACTCATCATTACACTGCTTTTGTGCAGGTTGTTTTGTTGGGATTGTGACTCCCGTTACGATTAAAAAGAGAAGATTTATTGATAGCGAGCTCAGCCCAACGCGACTGCAGGTGATCGTGAAGAAGTGGCCAACCTAAGGATCCCGCTGCAGAGGATACCAAACCACCTTGTTTGACATGCTGGAGCAACAGCTAAGACCCTTTTGCACAATTCACACTAGCAGCCGGATAGTAGTTATAGTAGACAGAATATGGATACGTGTAACAAAGAATCTGAACTCAAACTGAACTTTTGATCTTGAACTCTCAGTCCAGGTGTGGGACTATTGATCCTCGTTAAGAAGGGACAATTTCATTTCATTCTATTTAATTTTGTTTAAATGAGCTCTATTTTATTTATTTCGAAAAAATTGGGGTTCCACACTTATTATTGCTGTGAGTTATTACTGTTGTTGAACAGTAAAATTTCCAACAGTTGTTAAACACGATTCCTCCCTGGAGTTATTTAAAGCGTACTTTGGTACTATTTGGGAGCTCCAACTAAAGCGGTTGGGAACTACTTCTCTATACATTGCATGAATACTAACACCCAACATATTTTTTCATAATACTGCTACCCTTAATTAATCATTAATTGTAAGAGTTTATTAAAATAAAGTAGCACTTAAAGTCAATGGAAAGTACTTAATGCCTAAAGTAAGGATTTGGTTGATAACCTCAACCAGCTGCACTATCTGTGTTTGGCTGTGAAAGGCCAGGAGGCGGGGGGGACTGAGATGGATGGGCTCCAGACAGCAACAGCTACAGACACACATACAGATAGATGCAGCACATAAACAGGAGCAGGCTAATCTGTTCTCTCAGAGCCACTCTGTATTATTCCAACGCAGCAGTACCATACGCACAGAAACCGTGTGTGGGAAGATGCGAGACTCCCCTTCTTTGTTTACATCTTGGAGGCAAACATGTCAATCCTTTATCTTGAATAGAGTGAATATGTATAGTGTGTGTACGTGTTAGTGTTAAAATGAGTGGGTGTTTAAATGTCAGATCCTATAATTGCTTCACTGCTTAGAGTGTCTCTTTTTGCCCCAAGTAAAGCTAGCTTTCTGTTTCTAGAGCCTCTGCACACCAAGTGGAAGCATCCTACTAATTGTGTACATGACAACAAGTGTGACGCTGGCAATTACGGTCCCCATGATTCTGAGTGAAAGAATAAATGATTTTGGCAAGCTCCTGTGCTTTTGTAATTGTAAGATAATATAATATAATATACAAAGATGGTTAGTGAGAACGTAAAGAGTCAAAGACTTGAGCATAACCCTTGTGATCACATGCATGGTGTTCTCAAAGCTGCAACAATTTAGTGCAGTTTCTGTATATTAACAGCTCAAGTACTGTGAGGCTTTATATAATCAGTACCTTTAGGGTCTACTCACTGTAGGCCATCCATTGCGTGCTCATGTATGTTTGTCCCACAAGGTCTAGCTAATTAGACTAGTGTGCTCACACCATACTGTGCTCAAGCACAGTATGCTTCCTTGGACCTGGAATGGTTGGGAGATGTTTGCATTGGCATGGTTCAGTTACTCATTGCATGAGCACAAGCACGGGTATGCAATGTGGACATGACACATAATCAATGTGACCATCGATTGTGCCACTCACGGTCTTGGACAATCAATAAATCTGGGAATGTGAGGCAGCTGTATCTGAACAAAAAGACGACCCACAAAGTCTGTAGACTTGAAGTCATGTTCTCTGGGTTATTCTTTATTGTGCTGGGACTGCAATTCTGATGCATGCATTCAGTAAATTAGAGGACACTTCATGATGACGTAATCGAGCTCAGGGCCGGTTGGACTCAGAGCAATGTGAAAAGCGGAGCGCCTTTGATAAATGGCTGGAATCTGGGAAGAGGGGACAATTGTGTTTCGACTTGGTACGAATAACAGGGGCCAAGTGTGAGTGTGCCCTTAGAGTGCACGTTTGGAGCATGAAATGGTCATTCTAAACGCTCTAACTCAGATTTTTCCTAATGTGAGTTTGTCTCTAAAGTCAAAATCATTCCACTTCCTATGCGACATAGAAAGGTTATGAGCAGTTATCTTCTCATATTTGGCAGTTCAGTCCTAATATCTAGGATGATTTTTTTTCTCAGCATTCTACTCGATAGGCATTGCTGAGAAGGGCATCTGATCAATAGAAGTCAGAAGCAGATGCCTAAACAGTCATTAATACTCTCACTTTAATATCAATTTTTTTTTTTTGTTCCCAGAGCTGAAAATGGCCCCTCAGCCAAAGTCTTGTACCGTCTACACAGTATGTCAGCACCAAAAAGATGATTATATAAGTATGAAATATCACTGTTTGAGCAATGGTACATTATGTGCAGTCCCTCCAGAAGCGGAACAGGTGTCACAATCTGATTTGTAAGATACCCAGCACAACTGCGATAAGAAGATTTATTGAGAACACAAACTGCTGCAGATGATTGCAGTGAAAGATGTGATTTATGCTTTTTTCATTGAGGCAATCAGCATAATTTCCCTTGGTATGGTGCACAAAGTCCCGGACGTATATTCAAACATACATAGGCACATGCACGTAAACATACATGTCTAAATGCATGCATGCAGGCGAGTCACTAAATTGATGCCATAATCTGAAACCTCTCCAGAGTAAAATCAAATCCCTCTTCACACGCTCTTCTCTGTGGAGCCATTTACAGGGCTGGGACGATTTACTTCTGTCATGATTCAGTTCTACCAAAACAGTTAGGTCCATTTCAATAATTTTATTGCAATTGTATTGCGATTTTATGAGCACTGCAATGCATTATTGATTTCTGATTATTGTGATTTTCTTTTCCTTCTTAAAGAAAAACTACAATTTATTTATATGCTTCTGACGACAATATTTCAGGAATCTTATTTCCAAAAACAATGCACATCACATGTCAGTCCATTTTTCAGCTGCATAGAACATAACATATTGTCGTCATAAGATGACTAATCTTCTGGAATGCAATGAGCAGTGAGGGTGTCATGTGTCACAAAAGAAAGCAACTCGTTCTGCTCATCTTTTCTTTTACTTCTGACATCACCTTGTAGATTTGAGGAGCGATGTCCTTGATGGTACAACATACTGTGGATCCAAATTGTAAACCTAATATTTCAAAACTGCATTTTCACTGTATTTTCCACCATGCTTTGTGGGCTGAGGTCTTTGCAGGTGAAATAAGCAATTGACTCGTTGCATGATTCAACTTGAGTTGTCTGAACTGCTTGAGAGTTTATTTAATGTCCCATCCAGGGCCATTGACTTGCTGCTGGTGGTCGTTTATGTTGTTCCAGTTTTAACTCTTGATCTGTGACAGGGAAGATGAGCACTCTTGTTGTTTGTGTTACCACAAAATGATTGCTATCATGACATGTCACTGTGTTTGCATACAGCTTTGGTCAAGTTGAGCTCTTCCTAAAAGTGTGTGAAATTCAGTCTGCCCATACTTTGGATTTAAAGTTTAAGGATGCAGGTCTTATTGGTCTATTTTCCATTTTTTACTGCTCTCGGATCACCTTGGCACACCTTGGATATTTTTGGTCTGGAAACAGATAAGAGGTGGCATCATCACTGTCTATGCTTCCTTAAAAATGATATAGAAATTTATTGATTCTGGGATTAAAAAATGATGTTTAAAATCACTCTGTTAAAAAATTGCTATTATACAATACTTGAAATACAGGATACTTTCACAAAATGCTATTTGTTCCCCATCCCTACCTTCTTTATGTACCCGTCAGCTAAGGTTTGAACAGAGAAACACCGTACACAGTCACACACATATAGGTCTTAACTTTTTAACCCTGGAACAGAGGCACTTTATAAGAGACTAAAAATACCAAAAAATAACATAAAAGTTTCGAATAATTAACCAAAGTTGCAGAGCAGATTGATTTGCTAAAATGTATAATGTATTAGGTTGCCATCAGAGAAAATTTCTGCACTTTCATTGTTATAAGATTCTGTTTTATAGCACACCATGTGAGCTATTTCTGCAACATAGTTGCAGAAAAATTTCTTTGGAGAAGGATTCTTTGGTGGTGACAGATCAGGGAATTAGTGTTCAAAATTGATTCTCTAACCTATAAACATTTTATAGCTGATTTGCTATTTCTTTGTGTTTTTCTGTAAGAAACAACCTTAACCCAGTTAAAATCATGAACAAGATTCTCAGTTCACTACATACAAGTCAAACACTTCCACGATCTTTCATCACACTGGGGACTAGATTCTTGCTTGATGAGTGTCCTGCTTCTTTTTTGAACCATTAGTGAGCTCTATTTACAGTATTTGTCATCTGACCATACAGCCCAAGTTCGAGTGTCATTGAGCAAACATTATATGCTCATTGGGTTGACCTAACTAAGCAGCGGCTCTGCAAGTGTGATCCTATAAAGAGTGTTTCTTCTGCGTACTTCTGAACTGTCCTTCTTACTATGTACAAAGCCCACTATGCTCATGTTCTCTGATAGGCAGGTCCTCTACAGTAGTCTCACTTTTCTAA
>KV751391.1:136993-161819 GCA_001698575.1 Mola mola
ATCTTTTATACATGTATTATGTGGTCCTTTTTCTTAATACAATTAGGTCCATAAGTAGGGTTTGGCAATATGGCCGATAAATAATATCTCTGTATTTTAGGCTATATCCCGATACACAATATATTTTTCTGTATTTTCTAAAGCTCTTAATAAAACAAATAATAAATCAAACCTGCACCTTCCGAGACCAGTTAATTTAAGTCTTGTGACCTGACCTGTGGGCTGTGATTAAACACACTAGCTGTGAGAGTTGTGTTCCTCAGTTGTTGCAGCAGCTCCTGTTCCTAAGTTTAACTAATTTTTTCACAAAAACTTGCAACAATGGTACTCTCCACTCCAAAGTGGACAAACATAAAGGTACAATATAATAAAAGAAAATACCATATGCATGTCTCTCTTGCATACTTCACTGTCTACGTTCCTGTCTAAGTGATGCATGCAAGGCAATGCATCTTGTCCACATGTTATACAGATATGGTATATTTTTTCCAGATTACTTGAAGACAGACATACAAATGTAATTATGCTGAACCTTAAATTGCAACAACCCATGTCTAATACATATCAATGATGAGTGTACTAATGTGATTGCTGTCTGCCAGCTTGTGCTTGAAATAAAGATTCCCAGCTCGTCCTCCCACCGCCTTCGGAGCTAATGGAGTTTCGAAGAGGCAACCCTTTTGAATATTATCATAAATTGCAGACACCAGACCCTCATCCACTGGCTCTATGTTCAGACACTCATCGAAGCTGGTGGTCTTTGGATTTGACGGAGAAAAGTGGGTTTTCACATAATTGTGATCCTGTAAATTCTTAAAGAAGTTTGACTGAGGAATATTGAAATCTTTCCTCAATTCCATCCATCCATTTTCTACCGTGTATCCTGGTAGGGGTCGCCGGGGGGAGCTGGAGCCTATCTCAGCAGCTTTGGGCGAAGGCAGGGTCCCCAGTTCATTGCAGGGCTGACATATAGAGACAAACAACCATCCACACTCACATTCACACCTACGGGCAATTTAGAGTGACCAATTAATCTTACCCCCAGTTTGCATGTTTTTGGACTGTGGGAGGAAGCCGCAGTACCCAGAAAGAACCCACGCAGGCACAAGGAGAACATGAGATCTCCGCACAGAAACGCCCTGACCATTGTTCAAATAAAATGGTCCTTCACACATCCTTCACACACGTCCCTCTCCTATGCCAAAACTGAAACAATGAGTCTGTAAGGGATGGAACATTTGAACTTTTGCCAAAAATGCTAAGGCTTTACTAGAATATTTATATGCAGCAAAGTCACTGACGACATTATTCTTCATCTGTCAATACACATAGCTTTTTCCAAGTGTCTGACTTTACCACAAGTTGCCGACCCAATGCAGGCGTCGTTTCTGAACACTGAAAACTCACATTGGCTCTTTACTGTTTTCCCTCTCTCAGGCTCTCCTCCCTCCTCTCCTCCTGACACAAAAACAGGCATGCTCCATGAGAGTTTTCTGGATGGGCGGGGAGCAAGCTGTCTGCTGTGAGAGTGCATCGGGAGAGAGAGAGAGAGAGAGAGAGAGAGAGAAGCATATCTCCAAAGTGAATTTCATGCTTGAAACATTAATGTCACAGTTTTAACTTGATGGTTGCGATATACATTAACTGTATCTTACGTGGAAAAAGCCACGAGTGTAACGAGTATATTTGATATATCGCCCACCGCTATCCATAAGTAATTGAACAGTGTTAAAATTTTTCATTATTTTGTCTCTGTTTGTGTTTTCCCCACCCCCATGTTTTTAGCGTCCATTATTTAATGCCTACTAACATATTTTGCTGAATTGAAATACAGTTTAACAAACATATACACTATCAACTCTATGCCCTTGTAAACTTTTCTCGCCTTATCATTTTCTCAATCAAACGAAATAACTGAAGCAGCAATAAACTCTTTTTTTTCCCACTGGACACCAGAAAAGGAATCACCAAAACACACGCAATTTTGTGTCTGTACTATATCTCAGTTGTTCATTCATTCCCGTGGCCTTCAGATGTGATGGAAAGGAAGCTGTCCTGCTGAGTGCTTAGACCAGCACTATCTGGGATGAAGATGGGTTATTTTCCGAGACTTTTGACTGATGGTCTTAATGAGATACTCTGTTTTAGCTAAATGGTCAAAGCTCTTATTTCCCTGGGGTGCTGTTGAGCTTGTTTGTACATGGCTGCAGTATTTTATGATTTTATAAGTGTGGAATTACACTGGTATTTCACTGAGCATGTCCACCATCCCTATCAATCATCCCATCATCCATGTATAGTCATATGGTTTTTACACACACACACACACACACACACACATATAGACACACCATAAATCATCTCAACACGTTTATGGAAGTATTCGGATCAATAGGCAGCTAGCCTCTGGCCATCAGGAATCAATACTACAGCACACTGTGAGGACACAAGGCAAGAACAAAGTTGCACAATGACACACAGAGTCAAACACACACGCTACAGTTTGATGCATAGACAGCTAACATACAAAGAGAAACAAACTGCTGCCATGACCAGTGAATGGTTGCTGTAAAGCTTGCTACAAGGTGATATAAGGTATCCATTTAGTGCTAATCTCAGTCCTGGCCTTTAGTAATCCAGAGAGCAGAGATATGAAAACAATGGTGAACTTTAATAATATCCATACTTCATTTATGTACTGAAAATATATAGGGACATGTAGTATCGACACTGTTTGGCGAAAAGAAATTAAGTTAAATAGTTATGTTCTGAGCTGATACAGCAACGTGCAATGATTGGTTAGTACTACTGCATTGTGATTGGCTAGCTTTCTTACTTGACTTTCATCAATTTAGCGTAAGAATTGCTGCTGCTACTAAACCATAAGAAGACCAGTGTCCAATAAACAGCACACTTACACTGTAGCCTTTAATAGGATTACATGGTATAATGCGCTGTGCCCTTTTATTGAACGCTTTTATGGAAAGGTTTTAGGATGTCAAGTAAAGTTAGATAAAAATTAGAAAATTATTGAAGACAGTAGCCTATAGTGGATGACTTCTATGGTGAATTTTAATGTCCCATGAGAAGCCAAAATTAGTTTAAGTTTTCACATTATATTTTAGGCAATAAAACATGTAAGATTAGCAAAAGGTGATGGTTTGCAATAGAACCATTGAGAAGAGCTGTGGGTCAAGGGCTCTGAGTTGACCTGTTCAAGCACTGCAAACAATGTAAAGCATTGCTATGGCAAAGAATTCAACACTTATGCAGGCTTTTAGAGTTTACACTAAGTTCTTTGACTGTCCATTAGCTCTGCTAGCTCACTGTCAAGTAAAGAAGAGGAAGCTTAAGTTTTAAAAATTACTTTTTGCCACAGCTTTCTGTCGGCTCATGAATAGCACGACAAACATCACAAAAGTGTTTACGTGACTAAAGATGAGAGACAGTACATCTTTTGGAGCTGAAGCGTGCTGTTTTATAGAGAGGTGGTGGTCTTGATGGAAGTGAGGGAGAGCAGGAAAATATATTGGGGGAGAAAAAGCAATTAGAAGATAGAGAGACCAAAGGAAAAAGAAAATCTATTTTGGACGATTTCAAACAAGCTTGTCACAACAGTGCCACGGGACTTGAGCTGTCTGTCTCCCCACGTTGATACGCGTGAGCACACACAGACATGGGCACATAGCGACACACGCACACAAACACACACATGTCAGTCTGTGTGAGTTTCTGTGACAGAAGGATCAGACGGCACCCAAAGGCTGCAACCCTTCGAAAACCTTCTCAAAACACTTTAATTAAAACGTCTCCCACAATTACAGCACATCCCAGTGCTCTGACCTTCACACCTCCCATGAATACTGTGTCATGCAGTGTCTCTCCTTCTCACTCTCTCTCTTTTGTCACTGTGTTACACTCGCACTCCTGTTGTCATGGCAGAATTTTGAAACTGCAGTTTTTTAGTGTGAAAGGGACAGGTTGTTTCAATAATTATTTTATGCTAAGTCATTTTGAAGCGCTTTCGGACCAACAATAGTTTCTGACAGTACCAAGGCAATTTCCTTGCAAGAGTTTGGCTCTGAGCGCACTGCAGTTAATAGGACCACTAATGTTGCATTGCTAACCAGACTGACATTAACTGTATCAGGTGGCTACAGTATGGGAATGTTGGGTTCCTCTTAATAAATGACTTAATTAATTGATAATGGAAGACTTTGGTCCATACCTGCTCACATGTTAAGTATAATGAGATGACCTTTGTTGTGAATTAGCACCATATAAATAGAACATGATGTTAATGTTATCTATTCATCACAAAAATTCACCTCTTCAGTGGAAGCCATCTGTTTATCCACATAATACAATAGCAAAGGGTTGGGGCAGAGCAACTACACATCAGAGAAGAAAAGAATAAATATTTTCATTGTAAAATAGTTTGCTTTTGTCTAGATAAGTGAATAGAGTTATGTTATTGTTTTGGTATAGAGTTAGTGAGGCCCGGTCCCAATTGGCAGTCCTCTCTGGCGAAGCCCTTTAAGTTCGGCGTTGCTAAATGTTGTAGAACGATGGGTGGATGTCATAGGGTACATTTTTATTATTGCATTTGGTTCAGACCTGTGTATTGTTCTATTGGAAGAAAACGTGATCAGGTTTCGCTACACAAAATAATTGTTTTTTGGTAATATTTTCTGATATATATAGGGAATAGCATGACCATGGATATTATCTAAAAAGGTTGACTTGACAGCATGACTTTAATGAGCTAAAATTAATCAAATCTACGCTTTCAGAACCACAGCTGAAATGTATACTTAAAATATTTATGGCTGCTGCATATGCATCAAACAACACTATCACTTGTGTGCCTTTACTATGCTTCTGGGGAACTTGACTGAGATTGCCTTGTCCAACACCAAGCAAAGTTAAACTGAATAATGTGCTATGATTTGCCTGTGCAGTGCTTTTCTGTGTAGCACCAACAGAACAATAGAAGAGATCCCCTGCTACACCAGAATTCTCACATAAATATATATCTAAGGTAGCTGCATTTCAATCAGAATATAGCCATAGGTGCAAATGTGGACACACATTCACACACACACACAAAGAACAATAAAAATATATGAAAGCACAATCAGGGCAGCTTTAAGCTTGCTGTGGGGTAAAAGATGGACACGCTGTGTGGGAGTTTATCTGAAATGGGGAATGATGATGCCAGCCAAGGCCCATGATTGGTTATCTCATTAGGACCAAAGCCTGTGATTGGTTGTCTTCTTGGAGTAGCTCACTCCATGCATCATACAGATTAATTTGTTCCTGTGGTTCTGCCCAAGTAGGACCAATCCATCTCTCCCTCCATGCTAACTTCTGCTGTTCCTACCATCACTAATCTATCATTCTCCCTTCATCTTTTCCATCACCTCACTGCCCTCACTGTATTACCCAGCCCCACCAAGCTTTGTGTATCTGTCTCATCACCATCCTTTCTGCTGCTCGTTTTCATCGTTTGCTCATTCACCTTGCTGCTGTTCACAATTCTCATCCACTAACTTTTCTCCTCCTCTGTCATGCTTTGTATGCCTTTCTCTTCATATTTCACAATTATACCTCATTTTCTTCCAGGTCTCCTCTCTTCCTTTCTACCATCTCTTCTCCCAGTTCTGTAGAAATAATTTTTCCTGGGGATGCTGATAAAGTGAAGGGATGATTATGTGGGGCCATTTATCAGGGGTGTGTTTTACCAGCAGCAGAGACCATAGAAAGTATAAAGGGTTTTGAAATGTGATTTAAATAGAGATAGGAAATGAAGACGGAGAAAATATGGTGGCAACAGAATAAAAAGAACAGTAAAATCTACTCAATTTATTTAACTTTTTTGTATTAAACAAACTATCATACATCACTGTTACAAATCAGTATTTAAATGCCTTCTTTTCACCCATATGCATTGTCTGTCTGCCCCATTCTAATGTTAGAAAGACCTTGATGGAAGTTTTTCAAATATAAATATTCACTTTTACCTCAGGATGACTTGATCAGATATTAATGCTTCCACGTCACTATGACCTACAACATTTTTTTAATCAGAACTCAAGAACTCATACACCAACAAAGTTCAGACAAACTCTGCTGATTGTATAGATTATATGCGCTTTGCAGCAACATCTGTATTTGAAGAAATTAATTCCATTACAAGTTCTTTATGATGTTTTTTATATTGATATTGAGCAAGTTCGGTCACTAGAATTCACATATGAATCTGGTCAGACATCTTGTGGATGTAAACTGCAGCATCAGTAGTATTAGTAGTCAAACAACCATGCTGCTTATTCCATTTATTTCAAAGTGAGGAGGGCAAAGGTGCATCACCTGCACCCTTTCTCTCTAAATTTGTGCATTTAAAACCAGCTAATTCATAAAAAAAGGGGTGCATAGAACAATGAGCATGCAGAATGGTATCCTCAGCACAACTATTGTGTGGGCACAGAAAGAGTCGGTCAAACTCAGGGCCGAGACAGGGACAGTGGCTGACGTCCCCTCTCCTGTCTTTTGATTCTCAATTCCAAAAACTATACAGTAAATACAGACTGCAAGTTTGAGGAATTTATGTTCACAGCTTCTAAAATTTGTAAAATGTACACATTTAAATGATTATTTTACCGAAAAACATTTTTATATTCTCTAATATGCAAGACCTGTTCTTCCTGTTTAAACTACGTGGAACAGTGTGACCTTTAGACATGAATTCTTTGGGCAGCAAAAATTAAAGTATGTATTAAAGGACAAAGGAAACTCTTCAGAGGAAAACAGAATTAAAAACACTTTCAACTGTTCTTCTGTAATATTGTGCTGCTGCATGCCTCTCAAGTTAACGTGTAAGTCACTTTAAATTAAAAGGCATGCAGACGCAAGATCAGTGGGTAGTGAGCTCTGTGTGTGTGTGTGTGTGTGTGTGTGTGTGTGTGTGTGTGTGTCCACTGCCTCTCTCCCCTGTATGTCAAAGTTGTTGTTCCTCTCGCAGCTTCCGGTATTGTGCCCATCAGTGTTTGGGTCAATGAAGTATCACTCTCTTCCTCTCTTCACTTATTCCCATCAGATTTCTGCATATCCCCCTTTTGTCTGATTGCTGTCCTTCTATCTCTCATTCGCATGTTTCTTTATAGAACTATCTCTGTGGTACTTTCTGTACAGCTTTTTTTTTATGCTACTGGGCTTAGCTATATCAGACTCAGATGGACTCTCTTTTTTCTGACCAGGGTTTTTTTTTAACCTTTCTTCTTCTTTTTCTTTTTCTTCCCTAGTTTTTCCTCACATTCACTCCCTTTTTTTCTCTCAATCTCTCTTTGGTGTGTTATCAACAGCGATTGTTCACTTGCTGAAAATAATAAGCAGCACCTTTTGAAGCTGGCGATGGCTGTTTAACGTTTCTCTGGTGTTGCATGCAGATATTGCCTCCATTTGTGATGGGGATAAACAAAAGATTAAACTTATTTTGAGGTCAGCCTGTGTGTGTGTGTGTGTGTGTGGGTGATGAGTCAACCCCTTAGGTTCCGAGTGGTTCAGAGTGGCCTTCTGTCACCTTGCCAATCATATCAGTTAGGTGTGTTCTGATAACCTTATCTCTGCCTGAGCTCTGCATAGCCATAGGGCTGCCCCCAACACACACACACACACACACACACACACACACACACCACGCTTTTACACATAGCAGATGAAAGAGGCAAGAGAGCAGATAGGGATCAATGCTGCTAAATCAAGGACATGCACTCTGCACCTTCTCTCTGTCTCTCTGTGTCTTTTATCTGTAATGGAAAAGCCATACATTTACAGCTCTGCCTACCTTGTGGTCACGCTCAATCTCAGCATGAAATATTACTGCAAACTGTTCCCTCTGGAAAAAAAAACAAAACACAGAGGAATGAGAAATCAGCTTACAAAATATTGTTATTAATAAGTGAAATGAGAAGGCAAAAGTGACAGGACAGGGTTATGTTGCGGTGTGGGATCTATGCGCCCAAACTGGTTCAGAGTAATTGAAAAAAAAGTCACGGTTATCTAAAGAAAAACATTTAAAAAAGAAGATATTTTTCTGTCTTTTGCAATGAGATTTAGGACTCCTGCATATACAGGACTCAACACAATGTATCAAAGGTGGAGATATACTGCTGGGATCGGCGCATGAATTTTCTCATTGTTTACTGAAAGTTAACTTTATGACACAATATGGTCAATTGTTCTGTGGACAGTGAGAGCCATTGAAACTTCATACAATCAATCAAATGAAACAAGTTCATACAATCCTTCAGTGTTTACACACAATCATTCTATTTTATTATTTGTTTCTTATTCTCCTTTTTCAATTCAGAGCTGCGATGAATGATGAATGATATTTTCTTCTTCTTTTTTTACACAATTTTGATGAATAGAAGCTCTGTCCTTTCTTCAGTATGGTGATGACGTAGCTTTTACATAAATAAACGTAAATGGCTGTTTCCATTTTGGGCATACGTGCCGATCCTGATATGTCAGACTTGTATAAATAAAATATTACCTCTCACTTAAAAGCCCTTTTGTTTCTGGTGTGATTATCCAAATAATAAAATGTTGTTTTGTTTTTTTTTCCCAAAATACAGATCTTTCCATTGTGTTTCAGCTCTTATATTAAGACAACAAAATAAGTTGTTTGTCCAAGAGACCTATTACAAAGCTGGCTAAACAATAATGATTGTCTGCTGGCCTAAGGTAAATCCCACTGCGATACAGTAAATCTAGCAACTAGGTTCTGTAAATAGTACATCAAAAATTTAACACATATTTTTTTTCTTAGCTTGTCCTCGAAGTACTTAAGGTGTAGTCCTTCTTGCTTTCTTCCAATCACTATGTCGAGTTGCACGTGCATGGTATCAATCAGGCACAATATTCATGCCATAAATCACAAACAAATTTTTCAATCCTAGAACTATTTATTGCACAGTTTGCCCTACGTTTGGGAGCCTTTGTATTCTGAGCCTCTTTGCAGACGTTTAGTCTTTGGCATAAACACATACTCACTCTAGTGATATGACACAAGACAACTCATCAGTTTTCCCATTTATCCCTTTGGAGCTTAGTCAAACTTTTTCAAAGACATGTAAACAAACCTTGACGTGTAAAACTTAGGAAAATCAATTCCTAAGTGACAGATTTCTGTGATGATCTGTCATTTAAAATAAATTCAGTTTTCAGTTGCAATACCAGTGTAACTTTTTCACCTCTCGTCCGGCCACTTTACCCAGTCTAGCCTGATGGTCAACTTCAAACCTACAGTTTAATTTGATATGACCTTACTGAACTGGAGTATGATGAGCTAGCAGTATTCGACTATTTATTGCACAGTTTGTAAGGAGCTGATTAGCTGCTAAGCTCAGTCGGGCTGCTCATGTTGTACTGTGTTGTTATTAGAGGTGAGATGTTGATATGTTTGGTGCTTATACCTCAGTATGAAGCCTCATTATACTGTAATGGAACAACAGCAGTTCCTGTGTGAGTCTCAAATTAAAAGTCCTGTGATTTGTAAATGAGAAAAACCCTTAACTGGTTTCAGTTTGAAACATTTATAAAAATTAGTTGTTGAAAATTCACTGGCTTTCAAGGTGCCAGTGGGCGGGTGAATTGTGAAAAAATGAAAATTTGTGTCACAGATGTTATGATTCAGAGTAATATTTTCATTCCAAACGCCTAATGGTAAAAGTTGGTATACAGGTCCAGGCCAGTCTATGGCTTGGTGTAAATCCACAAGGTCCAAATGTACAATATGAGGAAGCATGTGGTGCCTGGGGGTGCATGTTCTTCAACTGGGCCAAGGCAATGCCTCACATACAGACATCGTCATGCAATAGTGAATTACATGTATCCATGTCCTAAATCCAAGAGACAATTCACCAAAAATAAGTTTTGGGGATTTTAGATGGAGTTAATAATAAAACTTGTACAACACCAAAGGGGATTGCAGATGCCCCATCTCTGCTCCAGTTCTTTTTAAATACCCACTTACATTACCAATGCTATTGACAACAATCATATATGAAACTGTAGCCCCAACAATGATTTCATACAGGTTTTTACTGCAATTCTGTTGGAACATGTTACTGTTTGGTTCCGTTTCCATCCTCTTTTTTTCAGGGTTATCCTATATTCTATAATGAAGCAAAATAAAGCTAAGTGTCAGTTATTATCCTCTTGATGTCATCATATTTGAAGTCGTCACTTTAATACGGTTTGGGAGAAAAAGAGGGATGATGTGGAGGAGGAGTGTGGGTGGAGGATGAGCAGAGGTTAATGTGCATGCAGCATCTCAAAGCTTTCTTGGCTTGACTTATGTTGGCTGAGATCAGACGGAATGGTAGATTGCAGGTTTTACCCTCAGCTATTACGATTTGTCTGCTCTCTCACTCTCATCTCTAGCACTATCGTTCTCTCTTCTAACTGTATGTCCTCTCATGCCATCATTTCCTGTCTGTATTTTTTTCTTTAGAAAAGGAAACTTTCTTACTCTTACTAACATTGGCTTATTCTTTTCCTTTTCCTGTTTCTTTTTTTTTTTTATCTCCCTCTCTCCTGCCCATTACTGCAGCCAATTGAAATTCTGTGCTTCAGCAGTATTCTCCTGCTAATGCAGACTGTTTTTTTTCTGTATGGCCACATCATATTTGGTGAGAAAGGGAGGGGTGGAGGGATGCAGCTAATATCTCTCCCAAAGTCTCTCTCTGGGCTCCCTCTTTCTATCTTGTTGGTGCATGTGTGCGTGTGAGAGAGAGAGAACATGCATGAACAGTGTCTCAAGACATGATGATTCATCAGACGTGTACACATTCTCGTGACATTATTATTTTTCACGTTATTGCCTGCAAATTCAGAGAAACATATTTCGGAGATTCTCTCTTACAGGTGTGATGTTTACAGTACTTACTTTAGGATTAAAGTGGTTAAACATGTACAATCAGAGGAGGAATTGTGCCAAGTTGCTGAAGTAACCTAAATTGGTGTTTGAAGGTGCTGATGTTGATTTCTTTTGATAAATTTGAAGTTTTTGTTTGTCCATAAACTACAAGTACCCTTGTTAGAATTTCCTGTTTAAATTCAAATTGGACACTAAGCCTTCCCACGAAGCCTTGCCATCAATCTTATCTCATCAAAACATTGATGACATTTCGTTAAGTTTAGGCACACTTGGCTAAATGAGTAAATAATGACTATCTGGATGTTAACTCTGATCTGCTGGGTGACCCTTCTCATGCACAATCCATCTCCTTTTGCTCCACGGAAAGTAAATCATGCTACCTAATCTGTTTAAGTCGTCTGAAACTGCCATGTTTTAAAGTAGCATTGCAGGCAGTTTAAAACACTTTGGTCAACCTTTTGAAAAGGGAGAAAATGTTGATATCTGATGAGCTGGGGATGGTAACAGACTTGTAGTGTTTTCCTTCAAAAGACTGTACAGACAATGTTAGGAGCAACCTCTGAGTTTCTGAATTCTGCTACTGCTGCACTGCATTCTATAGTACAGAGGGTTACTGTAATAGTCTGTGTCCCTCCACAGTAGCAGCTGAACATACAAATAGGTGGATCCACTAATTCCTTAATTTTCCACTGATTGATTTCACCCATGAGACAGCGCAACTAATTAGCTGTCAGACCAGGACAAGGAGTAACAAGGGTATACTATACAGTAATTTTATACAGTCAAACACATACAAACACACACACTTGCCTACACACAAGTGCACACACCCTCACTTACACTCGAATGGCTGTGTGTTAATGCCAACACTTGACAAGTCAATAAGCCAATGGCTTATCAGCTATTCCACTTTCTCCCCAGCTCCACTTCTTATTGATTGCTTTTATAATTATTCACTTTATCTAAAGCTAGAATTAGCCAGCATATACATGCCAACAATTCAAAAATCCTGATCGGTTACATTTACATGCTTACCCTGTTACCCGCCGCACAGACAAAGTCACAACCAGATATGACACTTGGGCATTGTGTTTAAGTGGTATCGTCTTCAAGTGGGCTGTCTCTCTGTCACTTTATCAGTGTTGTGCACATACACAAACAAACTTATGATGACATGGTCTTGCATGACTGTGTGAATGTGTTCACTGAAAAAAATTATTTTTTTCTGTCCCTTTAAATATTACCAAAAAATGTTACTATTACATGGATAAATTGTACAAGAAATACAGATTACAGTGCTTGTACTTCAGAAATCCACCTTTTAGTTATGTGTTTTTTGCTGTTTATAAGTAAACTTTGTATGTGTACTTTGACATGTAAATTTAACAAAATGACCAAGTCATTTTAAGCGATGTTAGTCTATTCTGCAGTGGCCACACAACAAGTTAAAATCAAGTAAAATGTAGTGGACCTGTAAAATAAGATTAAACCATGTGCGCTTTCAGTTGGTGACATCAGAGGTTAATTTGCACACATTACCCATGAGCCCAGCATAACATGACGACTGGACAATGTAACTGAGCAGGCATTTGGTGAATGAGGGTTTGGTATTGTTATCAATTCATTTAGATATTGATAGGGACTCAACATTCCCCCACGAGCATGCACACTGTGACATTGTAACAGTGCATGTCTATACAAGGTATTGGGGGGATACGGATATGCATATTGTGGATACAGAATAATAGTAACTATAGGCATATAACTGATGGTAATAGTAGTCGCCATAGCAACTTGAGCCTAGTGTATTTTTTAAGATTATTTCACAATACAGTGCCCGTCTGGGCCATGTGCTTGTTAGACTGAACTCCCTGACAGATGCAATCCCATCTTTGGCCACAACATGGGTTGCAAAGGCAGAGTGGCGCTGTCCGTGTTCTGGCTCAGAAGGGCGGGAGAAGTATCAAATGTAAAATTGCTGAGAATTTTATCAAATACACCTGCCAAACCTGCCCCAGTGGAAGGACAGACAGACAGAGGGACAAGATTCCTTGCTTTCATAGAAGGATAGTGGGAGTGGGATGTTGCAAGTTCCACAATATTTTTAAACTTCAGTAAGCTACATTAGACCTGCATTCAAAAGTTTATGTCCCAAAATCTACATTATCATTATTTTTGTTTGGATGCCATTATCGCAAACTAAGTTTATTTTCAAGCCATGTTGAAAATAAATACTTGACCATAGCTCATTGGTATTATTTACATAATGTAAAGCTTAAAATACAAAAACAAAATACAGTTGAAAATGGTGTTTGTATTCAGAATAAAATTTTACCTTAAGATATGAGTGCAGACTTTTAGGAATATTCAAATATTAACAATAAAATAAAATGAAATTCTGTGTTTTCTGTTTCATCCTTGGCCTTTGTCACAAACCGTCCTTGGTTTGGGTTTTGCTCTTCCCACCTTATGAAAACAGTGCTTCAACAATTCAATCCATCAGAGGTCTTAGTAGGTTATGTGCCAATAAACAAGCTCTCTCAGACTGCTATCAATGTGATCAATAGCTGACACTGTGGAGTTGGTATACTTCCATCATGTCCATCAGAGACTCATTACTCAATTTGAAACTCCTTAATGCAAATAACCCCAGAGCACACTGTATGATGTAGTGGCACTATGGATAGACTATATGCAGTGAATGCTTAGAGAAAGACACTTACAAAGTGCAACACAAAAAACACACACAGGCTTGTCCTCCAAGATGAATCTGCCAACTCCAACCAATCAAAATACGTTATTGATAATCCTTAGTCAAATTTTTATGTGTGAATAAGTGTCTGTCAAAGTTGGTGACAAGAGCAGTACTGAAAGGCATTATTAAAGGGAGACAAACTCAGGCCCACACAACTCTCACACTCCTGTGGCAGAATACTTTAAAGTGCACTCCAACCACTCTTTCTAATAGCTTCATGACTCTCAGCTAGGAACTTAATATCATTCCTTTTCCATTTCTCTAGATGTTTTTTTCAGGCCATTCCATCAATTCTTCCCTCTATTACACATCAGGACACACTTGTTCCCCACTCTTTGGGTTCTACCACCCGTCTCTCTTTTGACTGCTCACTGCTCCTGTCTGGCGAAGGAAAACACATAAAATGTAGTTCTTTAATGTTGCTTTATAGGCCTTCCTGCTCTTGCTCCATATGTCATAAGAAATCTTGTATCTTGAAAAAAAGGGAACCAGTGAGATCCAAAGTGAAATATAAAAGTGACTGGAACATTCATTGTTGGAGGCTGTAGTCTCTCAGTATGATGCCATTTTAAAACTGCTTTGTCACTGCAACAAGAACATATGGAGATTCAGTAATCAGTGCCTCATAGTGCCTTCAGGCATAAGGTACATGTTACAACACTGTAGGTAGAACAGGTATACAGTGTATTTTTATTTTAGCCTCTATCAATCAAATTATTGGACAGGAAGAGGTCTTTATATTTGCTTGTGTGTGCATGTGCTTTGATCATGTTTAGTATATGTGGAACTATGTTTGCTGTTCATGCATTGTCCAATACAACTTTCTCCTGAGGGATATAATCAGGGAGAATCTAATCTAATCTAAATCTAAAAGGCAGATGACCCGTGAGTCTTGGGCCACACACACAGCAAGACTCGACTTGGTTTCCTGGCTCATAATGAGCAGGGGCGTTGGTGAGAAGAATGCAGAGGGGAGAGATATATTGTGATATATATTGGCATTAGATGATTGACATTTCTGTCCTTCTCTTATTAACATGAACCTGCCCCACTCATGATTGGACTAATGCTAAGAAGAATACTAAGAACATTGTAATCGGTAAATCTCTAGTCCTGACATACCCGATATTACCAATGGCCATCATTAGACATAGACATAGACAGCAAGCTGGCATTCTGCAGTCTAAAGAGATACGTCATGTAACAAAACAGGGTCAGTGTCTCATTTTCAAAGAGTTTAGAATTTTCAAAGAAGCTCTTTAGAAGCAATGGAACAACAAGCCTTCAACCTTTTAAATTTAATTAAAAAAACACATTTTAAATGGCCTGCAGCCAGACTTTGCTGTCTCCCCAATTTGTAGATTTTTAATTAGACCTATTGTTCTTTTTTGTGTTATTTGCAAATGAATGCTAGCTACTTTTCAACCTCCCTTGTTGTGGCACAATAGATGTGCAAAAGTCCTATGTGTTGGCCTTGGAACCAAACTCAAGGTCAGTAAGAACTCCTGGTAAACAACAGCATTTCAGTTCCCGATAGTCAACCCTGGTTATGAAGCTTTATTGGAAAAAACACAGAAGTGCACCACAAATGACTAATAGTCATACAGTAAGTAATTTTTTAACAAAACAGTAACTATTTGATTGCCTACTTACAATGACTGAGAAAAGTCAGCAGTAAAAGGTGGAATGAACAAATATAAGGATACATGGAGGGACTGGAGAAACAAATGGAATGTAGGGGAATATAAAAACTGAGAAGAATGGAACAGCAGAGAAGGAGAAGCACAGTTAAGAAAACTTGTAACTTTCACCCTGATCTCCCAACACTGCTCTTTTGAGATGAAAAGGAATGCCTTGTCGAGGGATGAGAGGGCAGCAGAAGAGGATGGAGAGAAAAGAGCAGAGTGTGGTGAAAAGACGTGAGCAAATGGAAGAAAGTGCAAAGAACAAAAAAGAAAAAGTAACAGTTTAGAAAGAAGGGAAACAAGAGCAGAGTAGGAAGAAGGGAGAGGCGTGAAGTAGAGTGGAGAGGTGACATTTGATGACCAGAGGCTATTTGTGGTGACATTTTCACACCTCCGCTCATCTCTAATGCCAGAAAAATGTGCTCTGGCTTAATTGTCACCTTCCTAACAAGCTTGTTATCACTTGTGCTGCTGCATCTGCTGCCCTAATGTCTATTTGTGTGCCTATATTTTGTTGCGCTGGAACGGTCTAATTTTAAGAATCTCAAACGCAAAATAAGTCATCTTTGAATAGAAGGGAATATACCCAAATGAACAAATGTCTTTTTGCTCATTATACAATATTTTCAAAAAATTTAGTTCTATTAATACCTGCTGCTATTCTCAATGTCTCTGTATGGCAAACATGTAAAAAAGATAACTTCATGAAAGAAAGTATAATGATCAAAAACTATGTCATATTATTTCAGGTGACATGCCTCCATTCTTTTGTGTTTTACTATCTAAAGCTGCAAAGGAGTAAGTTATGCTTCAACTTTGGATAACTGGGTGGTTGAGTACACATAGGGAGTGAGAATTCAAATGTGTGCCAAGAACACAAAAGAGTAAAATATGATTTTTAATCATCAGCATATTGTATATAAATATGTGCCCCAGATTTTAGAAAAAATGCTTAAATTAACAGTAAAGAAAGTAGTCTTCTGTAAATGTTCATGCATCTCTCAAACTTGACAATTTTTCATTTACATTTTCTACATACTGTTCAAAGATGATGATAGGCTGTGAAGGGCAGCAAGGGTGCTTTGTAAAATGATGAAATCTTGCGTTATAGTGTTTCATGTTAGTGCATGACACTGCTCATCAATTTAAATTGCTCCTGTCTAAGCTGATGAAAGAATTTGGTCAAGGGACACAGCAATGGGTAATTATGTCTTAAAGATCGCCTGCTAAAGAGAGAATTATTCTAATATGCAGGTTTTTTTTCCTAAATGATGAAATATGCAATCTTTGATCAAATCAATCCAACCATTGGATTTGCCCAATAATAAGCACAGATGGATGGAACTCTACTCCAGTAGTGGCTGATGGCTGCACAACCTCCAAACACTGTAAAAATGAAAAAATGGAGAAAGCACAAAACTTCAAGGCAAAAATGCTCCAATAAATTTTTGAGTTCCGAGCCCAACAGAAGATCTTAAGTTTTGAAAGAGTTCCAGCAACTAATAATATTTTGTTCAAATTATGTAATTTTCATGTAAATGTAATCAAGTTTAATGCTCTCTCACAGTAGTTTCACTGGCCCTCCTGAATGCAGAGTGTATGAAGGTGAAAAAGTATAATCGGTTTCAATTCCAATCTCAAATTAAAAATGTTATGAAACTTTTGGCCAGTGATGTTAAACTTATGTCCTCCAGCTTTAAGGTTAACCACAACACCTGCAAATTTGGTTTGGAAGCCCTGCTGTTGACAAGGTCTTAGACAGACTCTGACTTTAATCTATAGGTAGTGCCAACAGACACTATAGTTACCCCAACTTTTCACACAAATCTCATCTGATTGGAGAAAAGGATATTGCACAGTTGACTATGGCAGTTAATGTTTTCTTTTCAGTTTACCCAGAAATCACAATCTGACCAACAATTTTAAAGTTTTGTGTTTATATGAGTTTAACCTTGAAGTTGAGTGTGGTGAAACTACATTTATATGTTATATCGACATTATTTTGTTTTATTTTGACATGATTCTGCATTTTATTTTGTAATAAGATCATCTCAACATGCTTTGTGATTGGCTCATTCCTGATTACCCGCGATAGCGCACGAATTCTGTGAGAAGAACATTGTGGAAGAACGTTACTTCGGTGGAATGACACGCACGCTTTGGATGCACTCCGTCGTCACGGTGGACATCATTGGACCGGATAACTTCTCATTTTTGGATCCCTTTCTTTGCACAGATCTCGTGGACTTTCTCGGGAATGGATGCCTACTCGTATGGATGTTTTCCATGACTTTCACACCGTCGAACATTTGGGACAGTGACAGAGACACTACGTGCGCACGTGTGTGGTAGGCTAATCCTGATGGCCATGCCTAAAGGACAGTGAGATGCATCATCATGCTATCGTGGTAATGTTACCATGTTTTGGGGTGGTTTGAATGTGAACCTTTTTGTTTAAGATCTAGGCAAAATTATTGTGATATTGTGAACTGTACATTTATTTTGAATGGGTTTCAGATAAAGGATTGAAACTTATCCAATGACTCTCCGTGCCTGCATTTGCTGCCATGCTAACATGTAACATGAGGTAATTCATATTCAAATTAAAGCTAACTATTAGTTGTATAAAAGACATTATAACATGACATTATTAATGGCAGCTGAGGTTGAATGCTCTGTTGAAAGTATGCTGTCTGTGGTGTATAGGTCCTAGCCGACCAAAACCAAGTCTGTGCCTAGTGGGGCAGTTTTATCAAAGAATTTTTGAGTCCTGAGGAATTGTGAGATTTGATGTCCTCATTGACCACGATCAACCCCAGTGAAAGAAAAGTAGTCACAATGTTTTATTGTTTTGTTTTGTTTCGTTTCCAACCGCTTATCTGGGTCCGGGTTGTGGGGGCAACAGTTTGAGCAGGGAGATCCAGACGTTCCTCTCCCAGGCCACTTCCACCAACTCTTCTGGGGGTACACCAAGACGTTCCTAAGCCAGCCGAGAGATATAATCTCTCCAGCATATCCTTGGTCTACCCAGGGGTCTCCTCCCGGATGGACATACCTGAAACACCTCCCCAGGGTGACGTCCAGGAGGCATCCTGACCAGATGCCCGAACCACCACACGGTTCGTAAATTGACCTGTAAATTGAAAGCTTTGCCTTCTGGCTCAGCTCTCTCTTCACCACAACAGACCCCTTCACCGTCCGCATCACTGCCGATGCTGCCCCAATCCGTCTGTCAATCTCCCGCTCCATTTTCCCCTCACTCGTGAACAAGACCCCAAGATTCTTGAACTCCTCCACTTGGGGAAGAGACTCTCCCCCGACCAAGAGTGGCCAGGATGAAAACCACATTGCTCCTCTTGAATCCGAGGTTCAACTGGCAGCTGGACTCTCCTCCCCAGCCCCCTGGAGTAGACCTTCCCAGGGAGGCTGAGGAGTGTGATCCCCCGGTAGTTGGAACCCACCCTCTGGTCCCCCTTCTTGAAAAGGGGAACCGCCACACCTGTCTGCCACTCCAAAGGCACAGTCCCCGATGTCCATGCAATGTTGCAGAGGCGTGTCAACCAGGACAGCCCTACAACATCTAAAGCCTTGAGGAGATCGGGACGAATCTCATCTACCCCCGGGGCGCTGCCACAGCAGAGTTGTTTGACAGCTCCAGCGATCTCGACCCCAGTGATGAGAGAGCCCAGCCCCAAATCCTCCAGCTCTGCCTCCTCCTCTGAATGCGTTTTGGTGGGATTGATGAGAACTTCGAAGTATTCCTTCCACCGCTGAACTATAGACTCAGTTGAGGTTAGCAACTCCCTTCCCACACTGAGGACCGTGTGGACATGGTTCCGCTTTCCCCTCCTGAGCCACCGAACAGTTTGCCAGAATTTTTTCGGCACCGATTGGAAGTCTTGTTCTAGGGCCTCACCAAACTCCTCCCACACCCAGGTTTTTGTCTCAGTGACCATCCGAGCCGCAGATTGCTTGGCTTGCCGGTAGCTGCTGCCTCGGGAGTCCCACAAGCCAGCCATGACTTGTAAGCCTCCTTCTTCAGCTTGACGACCCCTTTCACCTCTGGTGTCCACCAGCGGGTCCTGGGGTTACCGCCACAACTAGCACCAGGGACCTTGCTACCACAGCTTCAAACAGCCGCCTTGACAATGGCAGCGCGGAACATGGCCCACTCAGACTCCATGCTCTCCACTACCTCCGGGATGTGGTTGAAGCTCTTCCGGAGGTGGGAGTTGAAGACCATTTTCACAGGGTCCTCAGCCAGACGTTCCCAGCAGACCCTCACTATTCTCTTGGGCCTGCCAGGTCTGTCCGGCTTCCTCCCCCGCCACCTGATCCAACTCACCACCAGGTGGTGATCAGTTGACAGCTCTGCTCCTCTCTTTACCCGAGTGTCCAGCACATACGGTTGCAGATCAGGTGATATGACTACAAAATCAATCATTGACTGTCGACCTAGGGTGCCCTGGTGCCAAGTGCACTTATGGACACTCTTATGGCTGAACATGGTGTTAGTTATGGGCAAACTGTGACTAGCACAGAAATCCAATAACTGAACACCACTTGGGTTCAGATCGGGCAGGCCGTTCCTCCCAATCACACCCCTCTAGGTCTCGCTGTCATTGCCCACATGAGTGTTGAAGTCTCCTAGTAGGACGATGGAGTCCGCAGTAGGGACACTTTCCAGCACCTGTTCCAAGGACTCCTGAAAGGGTGCGTACTCTGAACTGCTATTTGGCGCATAGGCGCAAACCACAGTCAGGACCCGTTCCCCATTCTTTAATGAGACAATTACATAAGACAGCAGACTTAATAATTATTAAGCTTTTTTGGCTCAATCCAGCAAATACAGCACTGGCACACATTTTGAGTGGGTTCCCTTATGTAAAGTATGTTCTACTGTTGTCTTTTTTTGTCTTTTCTTCCACAAAGTGTAATAAGCCTTTGTGTTTTGTAAACCTTCAAACTCTGATTTTTTCCAGAGGTTGTGTTAACTGGATCAAAACGCAGCCCCATAGGCTCAGTCTTCTACGTTTTTTATCTGCAGGGCTTTTTTCATTCTAAATGCCTGGTGAACAGGGTTTTCACAAAGGACACATACACACATGCTGCATTAAACAGACTAATGAATGTCAAGGGGATGCTGTGTTTTACTTGATGCCATATTAAAAGAAAAAACGTTAATGCAGGCCCAGGCCTGGTATATTCACTAGCAATTACTTTCATCTCGAGCACTTGAGTGGGAACCTTACATTTGTAAACTGCACAACTCCCTGGTCATTTGTGGGCTGTCACTTGACCATACACCTCTCCTCCATTTTAATTGACTCATACATTAGAATTAGAAACGGTACATTGTTGACAAATTGGATTTTATTTTTCCTCCTTCTTTTTCATTCCGTCATAACTCTTAGATCTAATTGTTTCATTATGCTTTGTTTGTCGTTATATCATCTACATTGCTCATCATTGTATTAATCCTCTGCTATGGTGGAAGAAACATAACCTCTTTTAATGCCTTTGCTAGCTGTCATTGCCTCTGCACAAAAAGCGTGTACAGCAAAATCTGAATACACCCTCATTTGGAAATAAAATGACTCTCTGAGCCTTTTCCCACCAATGTTAACAACTAAAGCTTATTAACTTGTTTAGAGTTATTAAGCAAATCTATCTAATCCATGAAGAACATCATTTAACATTCAGTATTTAGACATCAGTGCATAAGTGTTTTACTTATTCAACAGTGTTATGCAACCCAATTTCATTTTAAATCAAATTTAATTTGCTTCTGTGAATTAACTTGTCAAATAATATATGATCTATCAGAACTGAACAAATTATAACATACTGTTTTTCAGTTGATTACCAAACAACAGGGTGTCTGCGTCTTAAAAAGTCCAAAAGAGTCTAAAATCACAAAATCTCAATTTTAGGCCTTAAATTGTCTTAAATTCCTTATTTTGAGTCTTAGATACAATTTTGACAGGTCTTAAATAAAAATCAGCTAACGTTACTTTTATATATTGCAAAGTTCAGTCTCACTTTTATTTTAAGAAATGTTTTGATTACACTGTAACGAAACTACAAAACCGAAAGAGCATGGAACGATAATCACTAATGTCATCTGCAGGTCAGTCAGAAAAGAAGAAGAAGAACGTCAGAATTTATTGGTGCACAGCAGACCCGGCATGAGGGCTTAGGAGACAACGGACGAAGCAAAGCAAAAGAGTGAAACAACAACATTAGCGAGAGTTTACTTAGAAAAATGAAACCCATTGTTACTTGCATACAATGGGTAAGTGCAAGTTTAATCATAGATGGTTAGACAATAGTAAATTCAGTGTGTGGTTGAAGCCTGCTGAAAACCAATTTCGAGCCCGCTGCAACTCATGTAAAAGAACTTTGCAACTTGGGACGTTGGGTATAAAATCATTACAATCACATGCAAAGTCAGAGAAACACAAAGCGGCTACCCCAACACGACGCAATATGCTACTCCTCCAGTTAGCGATCTTAAGACAGCATTTAGATCACCAACACTGAAAGCGGAGGTTCTATGAATATTCCACACGGTGACTAAAGATCAGTCACCTAACAGCATTTATGGCATTGGTGAGCTGTTTACAACAATGTTCCTTGAATCTGACATCGCTAAAACCTTTCCCTGTGGAAAGGACAAGACTGCATACATCACGCAATTTGGACTGGCAGACTTAATGGCGAGCAGGTACAGTCGGGGTACCTGGGATCAAAGTTTATGGGACGTTCTACCTCCCAAGACATACTGAAACATGTCAAAGTAAGTAAATGTTTCATTAGCAAGAATTGCATTATTTTACTTTCACATCAATTGTTCTTTTTTATTACCAATTCTATGGCAAAGGGGAGTGATTTATCTTGTTGCATGTAGTTCACTTGTTTTTCTAATTTTGTTACTGTTTTAATCATCCCTTAAGTCAGTGGTTCAGAAAAAGAGAATACATTCTCTTCACGATAATTCCATCCATAAAAATCAAAACTCTTGATGAGGACAAATTGTTATTAAATGGGTTCTGTTTTCTAATTTGTCAGTTTAGAGGTCTAGTAAAGGGCAACGTTTGAGAACCACTGCCTAAAGTGCAATACTAACTGGATATAAAATTATAAAGGAAAGAGTAAGTAAGTAAGTAAGTACTTGAACTTGACCCAGGAAAGTGCAAAGGTTTTTTTTCCTTTCTTTTTAAAATAATATTCATTAATTCCTCTCAGGAGTGTGTGGACCAATTAAACCTCAGGAACCGGGTGTCAGTCTCAACGGATGGGCCCAACATGACCTTCAGTTTTTTTGGAACTTTTCCAACAGGATTATGCTTAAGAGTATGGAGGTGCTCAGCTTGTTGCTGTGGGGAGCTTCACACATTACACAACGCTTTTAAAGTCGCTTCTCCATCTGGCAGTTGGAAAAACTTTTAAAAGCCATGCACACACTGTTTTTCGCAATGCACCTGCTATAAAAGAAGACTACAGTGCTATCACCAGTACCACCGTCATCCCTTTATCTTTCTGTGGTCAGCGGTGGATAGAGAATCCCCCTGTGGTAGAAAGGGCTCTTGTAGTCTTCAGCAGTATATGAATGCGGTGAGAAGAAAACAAATCACAAACCCTGGGACAGCATCCTTTGACACAATAGAAGGCGCCCTGAAGTATCCACTCATCTTGGCAAAGCTACATTTCTACTTGACCTTTTTGAAGAAGTATCAAACAGACGAGCCAGTGATGCCTTTCCTCAAAAAGGACTTGGCTGAGTTGAGCAAGGTAATGATTATGGATAGCAGTACAAATTGACACTGATGAGGCCTAATTCATTTGTACACTGTGTTGCTTAAGAATAGTTACATTCCCCACATTTAGTTCATACATTCTAATTAGGATGCACCTGTATAGAAGGGACTTACATACTTACTTTTTGAATTTGTCTTCTGACAAGTTCTTCTTAGCACTTTATCAAGAGAGAGGTGCTCCAGGATATTACTACAGTGCAGCTAATCAAACTTGATGTAGCTGACAAGAAAAACTGGCTCCAACCAAAGAACACTGACATCAGCTTGGGTGCTGAGTTGATATAGTGTAATGATGAATCTATTTACTTTCTATTCACTTCTTCCTTTTTCATCTGTTTTGTAACAGGTGATGTCATTCTTCAACAATTTGAAGCCTTCCTCTTCCCTTGAGGGCAGAAGTGAGGAGTTGTTCTCCCCACAGATGTAAAAGAGACTGAACATCTTTTGTGTGGCTTCCTTAGAAATCTCTATCCTGAGCTTTGGGCTTTTTGCCAGATGTTGCTCATTTTGTCCCGTGGGCAGGCCTCTATGGAGGGAGGTTTTTTTGTCAACAAAGAAGCTGAGACTGTCAACATGCAGGAGGACACGATGGTTGCATACAGACTGGTGTGTGACCTTTTTAGTCAATATGGAGGGGTTACACTGGAAAAAAAAAAAAAAAAAAATCTTTTGAACTAACATAATATCATTGAAAGTGGTTCCACAAAAAAAAGTTATGTTTTGGCAACATAATAAAAATCATGTGCATGTCTCATGATCTGCATATTTTACGCTCACATGAATTTTTTATGTTCATTTTACATAGTACATTTTTGTTGCATATTTTTACTTTCCTTATGTGAATTGAACAGAGTTATATCATGTTACACAAAAAAAAAAATTATCATTTTAATTAGATTCAAATTCCAAATAATTAACTAAAATAATTATTTTATGTCCCTTTAAAAGTTACCTATTTTTTTTCACAACAAAATAACACCGTACTTTTGCGGATCAAAGCCGCCACCTATAAACATTGCACATCTTTCAGAGAACAAAGTGAAGAAAACAATATATCCTTAACAACTTTTAATTCAAAAATGAATACAGAATACAAACAGTCAAAAATGATTTGGAGCTAAACCCCAAAAGTATTACAAACATGCTCTTATTACTGTAAGTAACTACATACATTTTAAGCAAAAAAAAAAAAAATACAAAAAAATGGCACATCAAAAATATGCAGCACAGTACAAACACAAGTCATAGCACATGACATGGCATATTTCAAACATTTCCAATACTGAGGAAAAATAAAGTTTTTTCTGAATGCTTTGAAATTATTAATACTTTGTTCTTGAGCTCTTTTGCAGAGAATGGTGCCCTCCAGCTCCATAACCACTTTTCCCAAACCATTACAAAAGATGCTCCTGCTGTGGAAAAGATTACACGTCTTTAATTGCAAGAATAAAAAAAAAATGTAACACTATTTGCATATCAAAAATATGTAGTCACTGTGCAAATAGACAAGTCATTGCACATAACATGACAAAATTCAAACACTGAGGAAAACAACATTTTTCTCTGTAAATACTTTGAAATATTCCAGTCTGCCTTGACAGACAAAACGCTCATTCATAGA
>KV751391.1:161868-219807 GCA_001698575.1 Mola mola
GAGAACCTCAAAGGTATATTTGAGGTCACAAGGGTAGTCAATGTGTAAATCAATCCAAACAACATGTCAACAGCTAACGGAAAGTTCTCCAGCTCCCGCAAGACCACCTGGCCTTCTTGCTATGCCAATGTCATCTGGTTTTGAGTTGTAGTCTGTTTTCAGAAGGTAAATGCAAACAGTGGTCTTCTCGATGGATCTTTTATTTGTTTCATCTTAAAAACACATATTGCCAAAAATCTGATTCAACATACCCCTGGACAATCCTCAAGAAATATTAGCTAAAACAATTACAATAACTTGCAAAAGTGTTCATCCCTTCTTGGATTTTTCACCTTTTGTCTTGTTTCAGCCTCATGCTTAAGTCAATTATATTAATTTCTTTCCTCATCTACACTTAGTACTAAAGCCAAACTGAGCAATTTGTAAAGACCCTTTTTCTCATCTCTTTCACAAATGTTCTTCATCACTGATCACTCAGTTTGGCCTAGCAGCCAGCTATACGAAGAGTCCTGGTCATCCCAAACTTTTGTCATCCGTTGGACTTGAAGTTCTCATGAGCAAAGTGGCCTCCATTATTCTTAAGTGAAAGAAGTTTTGAAGAGAGGTTGAACATTTTCTCAAGGCACTATAAAATAATGTAACAATTTACATATCAATACAACCTCTTAACAGGTACCTGTATAAAAGAAAAAACATATAAACACATTAATACTCACCACATACTGTTTGACTAAATTTCCTGGTTCCTCGTTGAGGCACACACAGACTCCTTTGATGATACAAACTCGACCAAAGTCAATGTCGTGATCCTGGCCAGTGGTGAAAAGATTACCAAGTTACGTTGACAAAGCACCACACTTTGAATTAATATTGATAATGCACTTATATTGGTTTCTTACCTGAGCCATGGGCGCCATAATATCTTTAAGCATTCTCCCTATCTGGCCTCCTCTTCCCTCAAACAGCTTCACGAGTTTGTAAGACAGCACGTCTATCCAAGACAAAAACCTTCAGAGGTATGGTGGTGATGAGCTTGTACTCTAAATTTATCTGTTTTAAAAATAAGAAAAGTAAAATAGAGACAAATTACAGAAAGGCATGTCATAATAACAATAAATCATTGTTTTCAAGAATCCTTCAGTGACCCAACTTAGAAGTGCACAGCTGCATCTGTGTACACCTTATAAGATGTGTTTGACTATTCATTCAGAGCGAAAGTGTGCTGTGAAATTCCTGAGCTTTGAGCAACAAAATGTTTTCTTCAGTTCACCTGCAAGTAAAAGAGAATATTTGTTACAGATTAATTTCCACTTCTTGTTATTAGAAAGTAACTATTGAATGAAAATTGACCTAATTTTCACTTGTATGTGTTGCCATGCCTGTTTTAGAATGGAGTTAGTGCACTAACAGGGGTATCAGAGTCATTTTAATCAAAAGATATGCAGCATGTTTGCTCCTCCATTATGAAACCAAATATGGATGAGCTTAATCCTGGGTGGACATCACAAGAGCTCTACTTGGAAACAAAACATCAAGCATATTACAGCCACTTTCTCTTGGCTGTTGATTTCTGTGATAACAATTTTCAAATTGAGCAAACGATGAAAACAGCATGGGAGTGTTGACAAATAACTTTGGGATTTGCTGCTTTAATTTCAATAAGGCCTGAAAATATCTGTCTCTCAGTGGTCTGATAGTGAAGAGGAAAATATACCTAAATTTGGAGCAGACTTATCCACATACGTAACTATAGGACGAATCTGAGTAAGACCCATTTTCTGAAAAAAAAAAAAAAAATTCCACCCAAAACCTTTCAATTTCATCACAGAATGCAGTTGTATTTAAAAGTTAGGAACATCATTTTCCTATTACAGATGTTTGTCACTGTTGATAATTGCTCGATCAAATTCTTATGTTTAAGGTATAGTAAACAAAGCCAATGATATGCATTCAGTTTGCAAATTTCAAAAATTTGCCAAAGTGGACCCATTTGCTGACTGGTTCTGTAAATTACAGTGTGACGTACCTCAGTCACATCAAACAGGGCTAGCAATCTGTTAGAAATCTTCAACCATTGGTTTGTCTCAAACCACTTCACCAACTGTATGCGAAGGTTTTTTCCATTTTCCTTCTCACTGCCTCCCTCTTGTTCCACTTCTTCACATCTGACAGGAGTTCCACTCTCAGACCCTCGCGACTCTGATCTGATTCTCCAGTGGGATGGGGGGGCAGTAGTTCACCTCAGAACGTGTTGGTCTTTTGATAGCAGAAGCATCACTGGATTTGCCTTCAAGCTTGTGCTTAACAGAGATCACCAAAACCTCAAGACATCCCAGCTTTCTCAAATGAGTACGGTAAATTGCAAGTTTATTCTTTAAGCTTGCCTTCCAACATGTATATCCTGTCACTGAGCCTTTCTCTGTTAGACAAGGGTGTTTTGAGATGAGTGCCTCACCAACCATGTTAAATTCTCTATCTGTGAGTTTAACTTTGTGTTTCAAAATTTCTTGCATCAAAACCCTCTAGAATGTTTGACTTGAGTTTAAGATCTGGGATAAGCACTTTGCCATTCTCTCTGAATGTTGCATTACCTCTTTAAAGTTTTAACTCTGCATCAAAGCCGAACAGTGCAACACTGAAGGTGCTAGGCCAAAATGTCCTAGAGGTTGAAGAGGTGGATGTGTATTACTCTGGCGAAGACAGAATGTCAGTATCAGTACTCCTACTGGACACAAATGAGTTTTCTTCCAGAAAACTATAGTTACAAGCTCTTCCTGAAGAAATCTGGACCTCCACCGGCTGTGGGGTTGAGGTGTCTGCCATATGGATTACTCGGATTGTTCCATGATCCTTCAAGTCATCCACTGAAGTGAGGTTCATGAACTCATTGTTAAAAAGGGGATCCTTGAACTGAAGCCTGAAGTCCATTTTAATGGCACATTGTCTTTGCACATTATCAAGTGACAGAAGTCCACCTGGTAAAACCAAGCATTGACTGCTGTTGTCTCCAAGGATCCTTTTCAAAATAGCCTAGGCCACCATGACCACAGGTATCAATCTGTCAAGAGCATGAATGAAAGTTAGATTTTTTTGTACTTACAAATTTATTTAGACAGGAAAACTGATCAGTCACACATTTAAAGGGCCAAACAAAGACAGAAAAGTGCAAGAGCTGATGCTGAAAATAAAGAGACTGCCACAAGAATTTAGTGAATGAAAGATGGAAAGGCACTGTGCACTGGAACTTCAAAAGACAAAACAGACAAAACGTTCAAAATGTGTTATGGTCAAAAAAGTTGGTATATTTAGTAACCCAACTTTAATGAGGATGTGACCTTTTAAAGTCACCATACGGCTGGATCCAACCATGTAGTCAGCTAATGGATAGTTACAGTCAGTTCACTGAGTGCTGAAAGCTTGACTTCCCTTGTAAGAGACATACTTAGCTCAAAGGCTCTGTAGTGTTCAATATACCAGCCACACAGTACTCTCACAATAACAAACAAGTTCTGATCAATAATGCATATCTGAGTAATTTTAGCAAACTCGGGTAATCCACCTGCTGATCCATATGCCACTATCATGCCCTTGCTGTAGGCAATACCATTGAATGTTCCATTTTCTGCAAGATTTACTTTATCAATGTTGGGATACTTTGAATTGTATGAGCCACGTCTTCTTTCAATAAATCAACTGGTACTGTTGATACACATGGTACATCTCATCTTGGTAAGGTTTACCATAGGATAGTGAGTTGATGTGGAAAGCAATCATAAACTGATGCTTCGAGGACTACGTCAAATGTAATTTTTTGAAGCAACTGGTATGTTTCACTATCTGCTTGAAGTATTCATGTTTGGCTTCAAAGCGCGTTGTCCAAACAGACAATAAAGTTACAAAACAATGAATCAATTGAGGGTAGTGCTCAAGGAAGTGGTGCTTTGGCAGAAGTCTCACAGTAGGAAACAGTTCTTGGAACCTCAGTGTGCGTTCAACTATCTTAATTTCAAGGTATGATATTAAATCATCAGTATGCACCGGGGCCACAACTAGTACAGCAATTTGTTCTACATCCATCAACACAACCGATGCTGGCTCATTTTTTGGAACGCAAGATCCAATTAAAAATAGGAGGAACTTCAGCAAGCTCCAATTTTCATGGGCATTGCCTCCAATGGATTTTCAACTGGAGAAACTTTCAGGGAAAGCATGAAGCTTATTAGTCTTGTCAGACCATTTGTATGGGAATGACAATATATCTTTGTTTAGCTCATCTAATGTAAAACATTTCTTTGATATCAAAATATTCAGACGGTACACCAATTCAAATGGCACAGTTCCCTCAAATATATTATGAGCAATGTCAGGGGGATATCCAATCACAACGTTAAAAGTGTGACAGAGTCTTGGTAAGAACACTCTCGTTTTACAGCCAATTGATGTGTGCCATTCTCTATAGCTATTTGCACATGTTCAGCATGTTCTTCTTTTGTCCTCAACCTAAAAACACCAGATGCAACACAATGAGAACTGATATCACAAATTCTTACTGTTCAAATTACAAAAGAAATCTCCAGAAAAACTTTCAATGAAGCCACAAATACCGTGTGCTCCTAAATTATCAGCGAAGACACTATGCATCATATATTTCAAAGATGTACCTAACAGATGAACATAAACACCATGGTCCCCCAGGGTTTTTAGATCTTTTAAGAGAGGTTCCAACACATTATCAAAACCTTAGGTTTTAACATCATCACTCTTACAGAGCACAGCAAGATAAAAAGGTCGAAGGAAAGAGGGCCTGGAGGCAATTTAAAGAGTATCCAATAAACAGCACAACGCTTGTGCTTTTTTCGGGAGGTGCCTAGGGGATTACAAGTTTCAAAATCATCAACATACAGAAAAATTGATATTCATAACTCATCTTTATTCAAAAACATGTTTTGTTGGAAGTGACAACCATCTTTAAATGACTTGTATTCATAAGATGTCTCTTTCAGGGTCTGTCGGTCCTTTATGACTTTCTGTGACTTTGTCAAGAATAACGTTTCTACTTAAGAGTTGCAGCAATAACTTTAACATGGAGCATACTGAAAGTTCCTGAACTTTTTTACCATCAAGTATAAAAGTCACAGGTTCCACAACATTGAAGCAATCCCTGCAGTATTTTTTTTCCGCTGATATGAAGTAGAAAGTGGCCCTCCCTTTTCAACAGCCTTTGATTTTGAATAGGATGTGCATACTGCAGAAGTGATATCAGCAACTACTAAGTCCTTAACATGAAAGTTATTTCGATTTAAGATATCAGCTACAAGATCTCTTGAAAGTGGGACATATGATGAGCTTAAAAAACTAAGCTCATGTAAAACTCATCAATAGATGTGCCTGGCAAATGGACAAGATATTCCAACTTCAGTAAGGCAGCTACAAGTTGCTTCTCAGTTGTACTTGAGAGGGCCTTGGGATCAGCTGACTCTACAGTGTCGTTCTCCACACATTCATCCTCCTGGCCATGAGTGGGTGAAATGTTAAAAGGCAGAGGCGTATTTGTTATCATATTACCTGGTTTAAAGTAAGTCAAAGAATGAGATGCATGTTTTCAACTCTTGTGAGTTTTAAAGGTTCTCTAAACACTAAATCACAACCAACAAACATGCAACTCACTTTTTCATTTTTCTTTAAATGAGCATTTACATGAGTAAAGTACTCTCTTTCATTTCCCAATTTTTTGCATGGGCAAAATGTGCAAGGGCATTCTGAAAACGTACATGGATGCTCGAGTTTATAATGGTCAGTAATGCCAATCTTCCTGCAACTGCAACTCAGCACAGTTTACACTGCCACATAGACTGCTTCAAGAGAGACAAAAGAAAAAAAAAGAAAACCAGCATGAATATAAAACAAATGCAATCTGGAAATGACAAAAATGTGATTTAATAAACTGAAGTTAACATTTTATAATTACAGTACAAATACTCACCATAACTATAGAGCCTTTGAATGGGGAATATAGAATGATATTGCTGATATTAGGAATCTGTAAGATATCACAAAACCAGATTATGGTTCAACACATAACACTTATTTTATATTATCGTATATGGATTCAGCAAACTCTTATCTGTATATGCCCAATAATGATACTAGCTTAATGTGTTTATGCATCACATGTTACAATATTTAAAGCCTTTTGGTTATGTTATTTTCATCCCTAAAAGCCTGGCTTAACATACAATCGTAGTACTAAACTATTACTACAGGACTTGAGATACAGTTTATTACAGTTAAGAAACACCTGCTGTATGAAATTGTGTTTATCCATTTCCTGCAAGAAATTCTTCAATGTCTCAATAAATACATTCATTAGATTTAATTTTTTTTTTTTTTTAAAGCCTCCCTCTATCACTATTGCTGATAGAACGTGTACTCCAAAGGAGACAGGCCACATTAATAATCTGTGAAATGATCAATTCGTTGATTCAGAATTATTACAAGGCAAGCTAAGATATTTATTTCCGTTTATGTAATGATAAACTGATTTTTGTCAGAATCCATCACACGGTGGCTACCAACGTCTGGTTAAGCAACGACCTAGAGCCACTCATAACGTAAAAAACACGACAAAGTGTCTCTCCACGGTAAACCACTCCATGTTATGACGCTGGCCAACACGGAGATATTTGAACTGGTCATTTCACAACGATGTATGGTTGTTTTTTAAGCGCCTCTATTGCCTGAGAAAAGATAGGGGAGAAAAAACATCCATGAGCTCAGCGTACAGTCATTAAAAGTGCGGCTAATGACATTATTTGCGATGTATTAGGTGGACATCTTCATATGAAGTAAGCAATTAAGGAAATACAAACGAGGAAAATATATTTTAGAACACTGAGTCGCTGCTGTAGACAAGTATAGCGGAGGGTAGTTCCACAACAATTAGCCCGGTGTGCGACAGTTAGCTACAGTCAAGCCAGGTTGACAAAAAATTTAAAATAAAAATCACATTGAATTACATGGAACCAACCAAAAGGACTAAATACAAATGTAGAAATAAGACGTTGGATTAGGAGAGATGTTTGCCTTTTCAAAATAGCAGCTTCCAGGTCATACCTGTAATGTGGACTGGACTCAAAATGGTGGATAAATTGGGCGCTGATTTGAAATTTTCGATGATACGGCCTTCGGGCGTGGTTTAGAGAGAACGTGTGACTACTATATGTCACAATGACATGACATTGACCTAAAGAGTCGACATCCTCCAACAATTGGGTAAAAGTCGAATTACCAAATCATGTTTACTTCTCAAACATAAAGCAATCATGCAGAATGTAAAAGCTACATTCATGAAAATTCCACAACCCCCATGAGGCCATTATTTCAGTGAACCAAGGTTCCTCTCACAAAAGAACTCTTCACATCAGCAGCATCAGCCAGGTCCAGGTATTGTATATACTGTACCTAGATCAAGAGAGAAGGAAGCAAGAGTCCGATGCAAAGGCCCAGAAAAGGAAGGCTGCAGAGCATTACCTGGAAGAACTAAAGAAAACAATGAAAAGCCTCCAAGAAGTTTCTGAAAGTCTGGCTAGAGATGCAGACATGTTTGCAGAACAGGCTGGAGGCAAGACTGGAAGTCAGATGGCCCAAGTCATAATAAAGGCAAATGCTCTGAGGAGGGTCTGTAAGGAAAAATTAGCTGAGCTCAAGAACATTGTGGAGGAGATTGAGGTCAAGAGAGAGGAGCTCAGATTAATGTAGCCTAATCCTTGTGTTCGCACACAGACACACACATATAGTGTAGCTGTAGAGTTTGTGTATGAGTTGTAGGTTATGAGTTAAGAATACAAAACCATCAAGAGTTCCTTGTTATACAGTGTACTACAGGATAAAGGACATTTTTTTTGCATCATTCTATATGATTTTAGGGAACACGGCTGTGAACAGCCCTTTGTTTTTCCTTTTAAAATTACACTTCAGCTCTGTATAGTCATTAATAAATATACTGTGCAAGTAATTCTGGGACTTTTTTTTTGCCAATATAGACGTGAAATGGGTCTTAAAATTGCATTCATGGAGCTCTAAAAACATCTTAAATTTAACTCGTTGTAACCTGCAGATACCCTGAAACATACTATGTATCATTATTATCATTCAGAATTTTATTGGTAGGCTTTAGCAGTAGTGGGGGGTTAACAGTTTTCCCAAATATGATTTATTTTCGCTGTTCTTGCATAGACATAAAGATGATTATTGCTGTTCATTTCACTTGTCAGATGGTTTAGTGTGGTTGATCAGAACAGTAAATAATGTTAAAAAGAGTTAAAATGGGAATCTATTACTTGATTACTCTATTAAAAGAAAATATAATCATTCTCAGTCTCAAGTAATTTATTCATTAAAAAGTGATGGTTGAAATGTAAATTATTATCAGCTTGCTATTTGGGGTCTAAGACCCGTACAATATAAACCTTTTGTTCTTGGTTTAAATGTAACTAAGGACCATTTCTCTTTTCTGTTTAGTTCTTTGGTTGCTGCACCTAACAATTTAAAGTCAGCATAACCACAAATTAGTAAACTGGAATTTGTAATAGCCAGTCAGGATTGTTGTAATCATAAGTTTAATGGCTGTTATCATAATGACTTAATAATAATCCAAATAAAAATTGAGAATCTCTCCTCTGTTGTTTTGTCATTGTGATGGAGGGGAAATGGCTAAACCACTGTTGTTCAGAATCTAATTTTCTTTCCTTTAATGGTAGAGCAGGATACAATGTGGTGCCTTGTACCACTTCAATGAATGGTAATTAATTTTCAATTAAGGACATTAATTAAATCCATTCTCTCTCTTCCTAGTCTATCATAAAACAGATACATGTGTAACTCAACTTGTTCCAAAGTCAGACATGGAAATTAATATAGAGCCACGTATGGTTTCCAAGCTGCAAAATACCTATCTCACAATGAACAGATATCCTTATATAATGCATAAAGCGACACCTGAAAAGAGAAAGAATATTGTTCTGCCAGAAAGGAGCTGCAACAAGATGCTGCTCCACTGAACTTTAAATTGTTATTACTGTCCTTGGGGCAAAATATCCTTCTCATGGGTTAGTCTCTGCCCCTTTCTACATTTCTTGCTGTAATTCTTTCTTTCTATCTGTCTCTCTAGATCTCTTCAGCTGTCACACTGGTAAACTTATTAAAAATATTGACCCATGCACAGGAATAAAAGAATAAAAATGAACGGGACGTCTTCTCCAAGCTACCCTGTCTTTTAGGGGTGATGAAGATAAAAGTCCATAACAACATGGAGAAATAGAAATGGCTGAGTGTGAGTGTGTGTGTCTGAGAATGAATGAGTGAGTGAGTGAGTGACTGGGTGACTCAGGGAGAGATTTAGATGATGAATGAATGACCTTGCCCAAAGAGCTACATGTCCCTCCAGTGCAGTTTGATGGAGAGGTTGCGCAGGGTTTCGCTTTATTTGTTTCTGTGTGTGTACGTATTTTTCTGCATTTCTCTGCACTTAAGAGATTCACATACTCTCGCATCTGTGAGGATTCTTCATGTGTACAGTCGGACTGAAGGCAAATTTATCCACCAGGGAGAGAAAGCACAAACATGCAGCACACTGACTTTCTAAAAATACCCACTTCCTCTCAAAATGCTTTACCAAAACAGTAGGAGAGTATAAGGAGATGTGAGATGAAAACAATGGCTGGTATCCAGTGTAAGTGGGATATCTGTGTCACAGTGTGAGATTATGCCCGTGTTTAGGCTTCTGTGCTTGCACCTCGCTGCATATGTGTGAATGTGCTGTGTGCATATGATCAGTCTTAACAAGTAATATTAGACACCTCTCCTCCCTTCTGAGTTTGCAGATGTCAGCTGCAGGAACAAGACTTTATTGCACTATTGAAATGTCAGTGCACAGCATATTCTCTGGGTGTCACACACACCCAGAGAATATGAAGGGAAACTTAATAATATATCGATTCATCATTGTGGATTCATCAGATTACCCATTTCAGATCCAAGTCATCAGAAAATGAAATCTGGGATGTTTTATGGATTTAAGCATAGAGTGTTTTCACATTATTCCTATGTGCGGGTTTGTGTCCTAGTGTCAGTGCATGTGTCAGTGCATGAAAACACTTTTGTTCTTCTAAAATTTGTCATCTTTTGTCTAAAAACAAATATCAAATTTTTCTGTTATAGTGCCATTTCACAACAGAGGTTGTCTCGTGGCATTTTACATTTAGAGCAGTTTGAGACCATAGTTTTTAATTTACAGAGACAATATTCCCACATGAAAAATGTTTTAGTTAGTGTCACATTGGCCTTGTTTCTACCCTGCAATGGGCCAGAGAAGGCCAGTGGTATAAAAGAAGATGAATCACAATGGAAAAGATGTGAGATGGAGGAAAGCTGGTCGCATGCTGTCTGCTAATGTACGACAGGTGGCCACAGCTTACCAGTGGTGACACACACAAACTCACACATGCTTAGAAAGAAACGAATACACCATATACTTTTAAATGCAACAAATTACTAAATGCTTTTATATACATTTCAGTCATCAAATTGAAATTTTTAGGGAACTTATATTGACACAGACACTTCCAGTCTTTGCCACAGGGGTATTGTTGTCTAAAGTTTTTACGAGGCTTATAAAAGACAAACAAATTTGTGTAGATTTATTCAAAAGTAATGTCTGATTATTTTGTAGATTACTAAACCATGGAGAGAATAGCCTGGAATAAATCAGCACAAACTTCTTGTCTTTTATAAACACTGGAAAACTTTGGAAAATAACGCCTCATGAATGTTTATGAATAGCGTGCACCAAAAGCTAGGACAAACATTCTTTTCAGTATCTTTGCAGTGATTCAAACACAAAGGTATTTCATTCTAGGTGTCTATGTTTTGACTTGCCCGTACGAGACTGCGGGTTTTGTGAAATTTGAATACCAGAAAGAGCAGGAAAAGGTTTAGTTTGAAAAATACCAGAGTTTTCTTTTAAGAATGGGATTGGGTTACAGAGTAGCTTGTCCGGCAGTGAGTATTTGGTTGGTGTCACTTGCTGAGCACAGCATAGATCGGTTGCTGTTCAAAGAAAAGGGAAGGGATAACACAGAAGTTGTTTAGTGGCAGGAAAAACTCAGGGTAGTCCACAGTTTGATTAGGTTTGATTAGAAAGAGCCACCACCATCTCATCGTTCTGGATCTGGAAGTCCCACAGGATCTTAGCTCAGTTGTTCTCAGTTATCTTTGTAAAGTGTTTATCACTTTGATCCTGGAACCTCCAGCCCTTACTTGGCACAGATGTTCCTGTATACTATGCCAGCCACTTCATTGTGACGCTGCAAATATGCCTTACCGGCCTGCATCTTGCACCATGCTATTATTTGCTGCACTGACTCAGGGGCATCTTTGCACAGTGTTCACCTTGGGTCCTGTCTGGTGTGGTAGACCCCGGCCTCTATCGATCATGTGTTCAAGGCCTGGTCTTGTGTTGCCATGATTAGTGCCTCTGACCTGTCCTCAAGACCAGCCTTCTCCAGCCACTGGTATGTTTTCTCGATGTTAGCCACTTCCTCTATCTGTCGGTGGTCCATCCCGTGCAGGGGCTTGTTCCTCCATGATGGTCTCTCTTTTTCTTCCTGTGAATTCCTCAGGCAGCAGGAACCCAGTGAGGAGGTTCACGGGGTATCTGTTGCCTGATGCATTCACTTAGCAGGTCATCATTTGGGGCCATCTTCCTGATGTATTCCTTGATTTTTGTTGTTTCATCTTGGACAGTGGTTCTGACACACACTAATCCTTGGTCTCCCTCTTTCTGCTCGGTGTATAGCCTCAGGGTGCTTCACTTGAAACAATCCATGCATCCAGGCTACTATATCAGCAGGGTATCTGATGATGGGCAGGGCATAAGTGTTAAAGGCTCTGATCTTGTTCTGACCAGTTGATGGCTCGGATCTTGTTCTGACCATTCAGCTGACATTTCAGGGACTGCTTTACTCTACGTAGGTATTTTGCAGTGGCTGACTTCCTTGCAGACTTCATGATTTCCAATTGCCTACTGGATCCCAAGGTGTTTTTAGCTGTCCTGAACATTGTCTATGTTGCCTTCTGGTAGTTCAAACCATTCAGTTTTGATCATCTTGCCTCTGTTTGATATCATATGGCTACACTTGTCCAGTCCAAATGACATTACAATGTCATTGCTGTAGATCCTGGTGATGTTAATTATTGAGATTGATGTCATCCATGTACAGGAGGTGGCTGATACTTGTTCCATTTATGAACTGGTATCCGTGGCCCCTCTTTGTGATGATATGGCTTGAGTGGGTTCATCCCAATGCAGAGCAGTGGGGGGATAGGGCATCTCCTTGGTATATGCTGCCCTTAATGTTAACTTGGACAGTTTGCCTTGAATTGTCTTCCAGAGTAGTCTTCCACAGCCCTGTCGAGTTCTTGATGAAGGCTGTTAGTGTCTTGTCAATCTTGTACAGCTCCTAGCACTCCAGTATCCATGTGTGTGGCATTGAGCCGTTGGATTTCTTGTAGTCAATCCAGGCAGTGCATGGGTTGGACTTCCTGGTCTTACAGTTTCTGGCGACTGCCCTGTCAACCAGTAGCTGGTGTTTGGCTCCTGTGGTGTCACTACCAACCCCTTTGTGGGGTTTTGCTCATGTATTGAGTCACATGACTACTCATCTTGGCCGCAATTATGCCTGACCGGAGCTTCAGTGTTGTGCAGAGGCAGGTTATTGGCCAGTAGTTGGATGGAATCATTCCCTTCTGGGGGTCCTTCATGATCAGGACTGTGCGAACTTGTGTTCAGAGGGTACACTAAGCCTTGGTAACCATTCCCAGAGGTTCCAAGTATCAATGTTAGCCATTATCTTTATTCTTTGGTAAGCTGCCCTTGTGCTAATGTCATCCGGGCTTGGAACCCAATCTCTGAGTGTGGAGGTAATGAAATCCCACGCCTGCACCTGCTGTCCTGGCTTTCCCTTGCCGTAGCATTGTTATATCTCATCAGTCTCTAGTTGTGATAGTAGTTGTCGATTGCAGACATTGGAGCACTGAGTCATGAGTTGTTTCTTCATTAGCTTGGATATTGTGTTTCGAAGCATCCATAGGTCCCACATCCGTTGCATGTATCCCCTCTGACTGGGGTTGCTGGTGGAGTAGCATTTCATTAGTTCCATGTTGTAACTCCTGGTCCACGAATGTCTTGTTCCATTGGCCCACTTCTAGGGCTGAACCCTGGAGAAGTGGACTACTGGAATAAGACATTCATGGACTAGGGGCGAGAGCATTGGATTAATGGAATGCTATCACACCAGTGGATGTGGGACCTATGGATGCTTCCAAACCCAACGTCCAACCTAATGGCTAATGAAAAAGAGCTGGAAATAATGTGGGTAGCAAAGGCATCAGTGGTTTTAACAGTGGTCACAGCGGGCGGGTGGGGAATTTATATAATAATAACAATAATAATTCCCCACTTGCTCTCTGTGGGCGGTCTTGTGTCTCCTTCAAGCTCTTCCTGATGTTGCTATCATTGCGACATCTACCACAAGCGCCTTCTTCTCCTGTTTGTCGACCACCACGATATATACAGTATATATACGGGCTTTACTTATATCTCCAAGCTGAGACACTCATTTCTCATTTATCTGGATTGACTCCTGATCACTGGTATTAATATGTTCATTATGTTGTGATTAGTTTCCTATTACTGTTTTTATTATACATAAACCTTTTTGTCACAGCCCTACTGTTTATGTTACTTTCTATATCACTGTTTGTTTAATTTTGGATTGCATGCTTGTTTTCTTTGAGTCTATATTTGTTGCTTGTTTGTTGTTTTTCTTCCACTTTTCCCTGCATGCTGGTTTTCTCACAATCTAAAAATGTATTTGAAACAAAATTTTGTTTGAAATTACAACATTCTGATTTGCAGTGTAGACAGTAAAGCGCATACAGGGAGTCCTGCCAACATGCAGCTGATATAGTCTTGTACAGAGATGAAGATGGTGAGAACTATGCTTTTGTGAAAGAAATTGATAAGTGTTGTACCGAATAAATTGACAACATGGCACAATGGCAAATTGACATTGGTCTTGTGAAGTAGCTACCTGTCTGAGTTGTGTCATAGCTTTTGGCAACATTGATGTATGTCTCATGAAGGAACATTAGCCAAATTAGCCTCAACCTCCTTACCTTAAGTTCCATGTCAGAACAATTAAGATATAAGAACTGGGATCAGAGTGGCAACAAAACATTAACCAAGGGATGTAATGCCAGTTCAAATGTTTTTGCATGAAAAATGGCGAAAAAGAAGATCTGACCCTTGAGAGATTAAAACCAAGGGCTCCGGTGATGTGAAAAGTCTGTGTATTAGTTGCAATCAAGAGTGTGGGGTAAACCCCCAGAGCGTACCCTGCTTGCCAACAGTCTGCAGTTTGGGATGACTACTGGAGAGAGGAAGAAGCTATGAGCCCAGCTCAGCAGAGTCCCTTTGTGACTTCCAGGAGTGCAGTCTTTATGGAACGAGCTGCCCTGCAGAGACACTGCTCGAGCTCTAGAGAGCACAGGTCTTTATGCAAATCATATTGAGTCGAAGTAAAAATCAAAGTAATACTAAAAGTCAAATATGGTGAATACAGTGCATCTGTCTTCCTCCTTTGTCTTCTAACAGATCTGTGGACTTCAAAGGTTTGAATTTAACAATGCTTCTCTTTATTAGTCGATTAAGCAACTAATCTGTCATAAGGATATTAGTTGATGAAGACATTTTCAACATGTTAATCTTTTTATGGTCTTTTTTAATGGGGAATGAGCTATCAGTCATGAGTACAAATGATAGTTCCATTTTTAATATCATAATAATATTCACTAAAATCCACTAGTCTAATCATAAGTTTCAACAATAACGACTTCAGTGATATGAGTAAAGCAGTTTTAGGTTTCTTTAATTAAATTAAGAAATCCATTTGTCAAAGTGATTCCATAAATAATGTTTGTCAAAAACTTTTTTTTTGTTAAAGAATAGAGTTCTTGTGTAATTTTTGATGTCTCATTTGTTGCAGATACGAAAAGTGAAGAAAATAAAGCTTAGTTTAAGTCTTTTTAATCTGTCCATCTACATTGCTTAGTGTATTAGTGAGTGTGAGTCAGGATGCGCATACATGTGTATAGACATAGATACCTACATGTATGATTTGTAGTGAATAAGTGATTAGGTATATATGTATGCATATGTGTGAGTTTCACACGTTCTAACAAGGTATTCATGGATGGACCTGCCGGCAGAGGCTAGCCCTCATGGCTGCCTCAGCTGGAGATAAGCCATTAATAGGCCTGTTACTCACGGTCACTGGGGTTCTCCACACATGCAAAACATATTACAAGCTTGAGGTTACACATTACCCACAGCTTACAGAGGTCTATGGGTTAATACCATAAAATGAAGACTTAAACTTGGTGGCAGCTCACTGGCTGCACGTTAATGTGTTAACCCCTACAGCGTGAGGTAATTACTTAACATAATATACCAGTTGTGGTCACTGTGAATTCGAGGAAAGGGTAGAGGGTACTGTATGCATCAGCCATTGGTTGGTGCTTCTACACACAATGTGGTTTAGATGGACACCAATATTTTAGAAAACCACTGTTTTTACTCAGATGGAATTTTTTAATTGTTTTTTTTAAACCATGAAATGTAAATACTGAAGCTGAATCGTTTGGAAAAGTGATTCATCTGTGCACTTGTTGGCTGTTTCGTGATTTGATTAAGTTGTGTTCCTCAAGCCATTGTTGCAGTACTGAAAAATTATATAAAAGCACTGCTCATACAGTAAATACATGTAATGTTTATATGAAAACAATAATGAAAAAGAATTAGATTCAGTTCAACTTGAAATAGACAATAATAAACTAAAGATCTTTTTTTTTTTTTTTTTTTAATGAGGACAGTAAAATTTTCTGAGACTTGTTCATCTATACATCATCTATCACCGCTTATCCTATACAGGATTGCAGGGGCTGGAGCTTATCAGTGTCATTGGGTGAAGCTGGGTTACACCCTGAACAGGTCGTCAGTTCATCATAGGGCTTAGTTATGGAGGGAAATATGTATACTTACATTCACGAACAATTTAGTGTAACTTACATGTCTTTGGACTGTTGGAGGAAGATCTAGTACCTGGAGTGAACCTAGGCAGACATGGAAACTCCACACAAAAAGAGCTAGAATTGTATCTTAGATATTTAATGTTAGCTGTCAGCGCTAACCACTGCAATGCTGCTCCTTATTCAACAAACAAAATCTATTTATCTACTGTATATTTATCTAAATGTTATGTTTAGTCTTAGAATATATTTGTAGAAAGTATGGGATAAAGTCAATATAGCCATTTAAATTCAAGCTGGATGAAAATGAAAATCAGTTAAGTTTGCAAAATTTAAATCCTGTATTGAAATTAAAATAAACCAGTGCTGGTACTTTATTTGATTTTTGTTCAATTCAGTCAGATTCATATTTTTAGGTTAAAAAGGGGCAAGGCATGGACATGTTTAAATACTCAACAACAAGACAATTTAATATCTATACCCTAAAGAGACACAACCGCTGTATAGGCACACTTTTAATTAATTCACACCAACAGCAATTGCAACAATAATGCCAAATTATTTATTGATTGTAGGTCCGTTGCCACTTTTAAAAGTCATGAGCTCCAAGCATTTCATGGCTGTGGAAACATTTCTCTGGGGAGAGCAATGCTTAGAACTTCTCAGTACAGCATTAGCCCCTCAAATCTATATCTTAGATGATGATTCTTGTTGAAATTATTACTTGTCTAATGCAGAAGCATTCTGCCTTTTGGTCACCTGTATCAAATCTATGAGTGTGTGTATTTGTGCTTGTGTCAGTTGGCACTATAGTGTCTCCCCTTGCAATGCTTCACTAGCATTGCTTGCAATGTTAGTGAGCAAATGGGAGAGCCCGCTTGCTTCTGATGTTTTTAATTAAGTAAGGTTAAGGTTGAAGATGTGAAATTTAATATGAATTAAAAGATGTTAATTTCCTGCTTTACAGCCAGTGTGCTGGCATGAATAAAATACTCTACATTAAATGACTGCGTCGGCTTTAGAGCCTCACGCTGCAAAGGAAGACACTGGTGCTGGAAATATAAAACACCACAGATGAGAGGTACAGAGTGGGGTTTACAAAAAGCAATTACTAGTGCTTGTCTGGAGTGTGATCGGCTCCACTGGCAGCTTTATCTTTATAAAAGCACATGGGTTGGATATAATTAAAATATGAGAGAGGAAAGTGGATCAGTGGAAATAAAATTAACTGTTACAGAACACGTTCGGGCTGCCGTGTTTGTGATCTTTCATATGTTTGACTCTATGCAGCTCTCTAAATGTGTGTAGGCGTAAAAATATTTCCTTATGTGCACTGTCATATGTTGAAGAAATGACAGGGGCAGTTTTTTTTCTACTTTAATATAAATGGAATTTAGGCAGTCGAAAAATACACACCAACAAACTAAAACATGTTCAAATACAACTAATTATTCATACAACTGTAATTTGACAACCTAACAATTTCAAATTAATGGCCAAAACTGTGGCAGCTCCATCACTGAAATGTGTTCTGCTCAGTGACTTTACAGTTAATTGGCTTTCCATGAGAAAGCACAAATTTAAACTTTCACCTACCGAGCACCGCTGTAGATATCACATTATGTGTGAAATATAAAATGCAGAAAAAAGAAAATTTCCATCATTAGGAACTACTTCATGGTTGACTTAATAGTGTTGTCATCTGATAAAATAGCCACAGTGCCCTCCTAATTTCTGTAATTGGATGCTGTTAAAATAACTATCAAGAGAAATGGTTTGTAATATACACTTGCCAAGTCCTGTGCATAATATGGACTGTGGTCCTCTGAAACTCTATTAGAGATCCAATATAAACCATCACTGTGGGAACTGGGTTGTTATGGTAAAGGATGGCTTATAATCAACTAATAGTGATTTGTAAGGGTTTGGTTTGGCCCAGGATTACACAATCTGGTGCCATTACTCCTCCTCTCTTAGTCAAGGTAACGAATGTACTTTATCAGCCCAAGGAAATAATCCAAATAGTGTTACATGGACCATCGATATTGATGTGTGTGTTCTTGTGCCTGTTTCAGCAAGCACTATACATGTGTGGTTTTTTTTTGTAATGCTGTTCAATATATGTCGTTGAACGTGGAGCCAGTGCCAGTCTCCACTACAAACAGATGAACATGTGACATGACACAAAACATGAACTGGGCCCTGGCATATTGAAGGTTTAATGTCACATCAATTGCTACCCTATGACAGTATGTAAGCTTACTGCTCATCCATCTCCTGCATCATAATGACGAGGAATCTCTCATGCACAGGACAGCTGTCTGTAGACTTTTACCTGATAAATAAGAACAGCAAAAAAAAAAATGACAGCAACACATAAAATGGCAGCCCTGTCAATTAAATAAGATGTAGGACAAGGGAGGTAAAACAAATATGAATAAAGATGAACAACTTGATCTAATTACCTCCACAAAGGAGGTTATGCATTTGTTAGCTTGTGTATTTGTTTCTGAACAGGATAATTCCAAAAGTTACAGACAGATTTGAATGAAATTTCAAAGGTTTATCTTCCCGTTTCCTAGAACTGATTAGATTTTGGTGGCTGAACGTCAAGGTCACTGAAAGGTCAAACAGAGTTTTGGGACATAACACCAGAAAATAACTGACTTAAAGAGGTCTAATCTGTGTCATTTTAGAGCTAATCCTTGTGTCTTTCACATAGCCAGAACCAGCTGGCTTGGTGGTTCATGTGTCACACATCAGTTGGCATCAACATCATGCACTTTTGTTCATCAAATAACCTCTACCTAAAAATAACAAATCTAGAAATGACCATAATAAATCTTACCACAGTTCTGTAGAAAGCCAAAATATGAGCAGGACTATTGACATGTCATAGAGGATTGTTTGGCCTTGGCGGAGGTCTGCACTCTCCGATTTCTTCTTTCTTGTTTTCTGTGGTTTCCATTTTACCTGTAATGTATTCAGTTTGAAGTTATCTGCTGTAGTTTGCTGCACTTTTTTTGTTTCGCTGTATATGATGATTGGATTTTCCCCAGAGGTATTTTACCCGGCTTTTGTCCCCGCCAGAGGAGGCCCTTCCGTGGAGAGCACACTGTTCACAGTATTGGTCCCTGCTGATTGAGGCAGTTTGAGAAGACGGGAAAAGGCCCACATTTGAGGAAAGCACATGTTTTTTCATAATCATTCTTTTTCATTCTGTTTCATCACTACCATATAATGTAAACCAGAATTAAAATCATCCAGGCTGATAAATACTGTACTGTTTTGTCACAGGGCTGAAATATGCCTTAATAATTGAAATATGTAATAATATGTATATGTAATAATTCAAGCACATGCCTGTTAGTGTGCAAGGAGAGATGAAGCAAATTCTGACTATGTGCAACTTGTATGTGAGCGCCTTCACAATATACAGCAGGTTTACATGTATGCGTTTAAATCCTGACACACAATTAATGGGGTCAAGTCCCTGTAGCTGCGCTTTTGAAAGCCATTGCTGTGTAATTTCACATTCATTAGGTACTCCCCTCCAACCATTTCTGCAAGAAGACAGTGCCATAACTTTATGAATTGCCCTGCATTCAGATTTGATATAGTGCTTCTATTCCCCCATTCCCTGTTCTGTGCTGTGCATTTACAAGCCTTCATTCAGCTGTGAAACACGCTTCAAGTGTAGTCTTCGAAGTAGCTCAAGGCACTCCACTCAATTGTGGCTGAATATCCCCCATAAAAACATCTGACAAACTAATCCAACTTTCTGTTATGTGCCCAAACTCATCCCAGTGCACCACTGTGCATTTTTATAAGCCCTTATTACTGTGTTTCCTCCCCCTCATTTATGTGTTTTCATTTCATGTGGTTGGGCCACAGTTGATTAGCCTTTGTGTTTTGTTGAGCTACTGGGGGTCTGACGTAAAGTGTTTCATCCTGTATACCTGCGAAGTTTGTTTACACCAAATTCTCATTTACATCAGTGACTGGGAGGCATAGTGACTGGGGAGAAGACGTGTACTGAATGGGGCTATATAAATGATTGAGCAGACAAAGTGTTAGCAGTGTGTGAAGGTTCAAGCAGTAGTTTAGGCACAACATTGATTGTTAGATACATGAAAAAGACATGGTTCAATATAGCCCTTTCTCCAGTGATTTTCCAAGGTGCAGTGTTGTTTGTTTGGCCTTCAACAGATGCCTGATCCATGTATCCGCCTGCATTGCGCTTTCTCAGTTTCAGGGTCCATCCCTTGAAAAATCTAAACTTTTGAATTTATTACTCACCCTGATTAACTGCTCTTAAAGAACAACAGACTTTAACTTTTTTTGAAGCAATTTGTCCGCTGCCCATGATTGTAGTTTTGTTTTATTTTAGTGTATGTGTTTAAAAAGTTCAGAACACATCTTTTGTAATTCAAATGTAACTAAGATCCGCTTGTGGAATAGTTTGCATTTTATCAGCCTAATATGCCCTTCTAGTAACTTAAGGTTTAAATTATAGGGGGAGAAACTTAAGGCCTTAGAGGTTTTTAAAAAAAGACTAAATGAAACAAGTCTATTATTTTGATATATACAGTATGTATTTCATTAGTATTTTATTGGACTGTTAGAAGATAGACTTTATTCTGCTGTCTGTTTGTGTGTCATTTGCAGTTTTTTCACATGCCCGAGCCTTTTTAAAGTGGCCACTGGTGTGCATGACTGATTTTGTGGTATCTTCGGTGGGTCAATATGACATCATTAAATATTTTGTACAGGAAAGATATGCACTTGAAAACTGAGAGAGTATAACCAAAGATATTTGCCATTTTTGCTCAATTAAAAATATAGCAATTGTTCATTTATTGCTGATTATTTTTGTATTATGTATCAACTAAGTAGCTATGTTTACATGGACATAAATATTCAGAACAAAGGGCTGATCGGAATAAAAATGCTTCATGTAAACACGTCAATTGGAAGATTCTGATCCGATTAGTCTCATTCAGAAAGAAATTATATTCCGAACGAGAGGGGTGGTTTATGCTGATCCTTATTCCAAACCGCGCCCATGTACACACTTATTCCGATCACGACTTCCTGTTTGGGGTTAAATCACCTCACTGCGCATGTGTGCCGCTCATGACCTTCCACTCTCTCCTCCTGTAAGGCAGGAGCGTTATGCATCGCTAAGGCCGTAGCTTGATCACAGAGAACAGTAAAAACAAAAGTAGGGCTTTCAGAACCTAGCACAGGTCCATTCTTTAAGAGTGCGGAGTTTAAATTGCAGGGAAAAGCGCGAAAGTGCGAAGTGGGGCCACATCAGTGTTTGCTTACAGCACAGGCGGAAGTACAACTTCTTCTTCTGCGGTTAATTTAGGGAAATTAGACGAATCTGCGCATGTCAAAATGCTGCTATTCTGATTAAAGCCTGGTGCATGTGTACACACGTCATGATCGGATTATTTGATTTAGCGTCCATATAAACAGCGGATTCGGAATTTCCAATACTTCAAATGTTTAATCTGTTAAAGAAATTTTGCACGTGTAAACATAGCTATTTTTTTTTAGCTGAAATTCAAATATCTGTGCCATATTATAATGCAGCATGGAAAAGGGTGTAGTTTATGGCTGCGTGAAAACTGTCATTATGATATACAGTATCCTGGGATAAGATAAAATACAATAAGTTTCAGCAGATGACTTGTTTAGCTCTATTTAGAATGAAGCGATTGATTCTAGAACATTTTTTCTAAACATTTTTGAATATGAAAGGCTATAGAAAGATTCTAGATTCACACCTGACAAATACTTAATTTTACTTTTTTTTTTTTTACAAAATAGAAAGAAAATTGCTCATTAAAACCAAAGCAAACAATAAAGCAAACAGTATTTAATTACTGTAATATGTACACAAATAAAAGCTGAGCTAATGTTAGTGGCAGCTTGGCTTGCAGCTGCTATGTCGGCTGTAGACAGTAATATTTTTAATACCTTCATGGCAGCAATAACTGTGGCTGGAGGCTTTATGTTTACAGGTTGTCCATCAATCAGTCCATACCATTCTTGTGAATGCAATATCTCAGGAACAGCCACAGGAAATTTTTTCAATCTTGCCACAATCACTACCTTTGACTCAGTATTGAGCAGATTAGATTTTGATTTTCAGAGGTTAAAGGTCAACGTCTCTGTGACCTCACCTCTGCTCTATACTTACAGTATGAGCCTGATATTTTGGGAATGCTTAGAATTAAGCTCTGTGTCCTCAGGCCAAGTGAAAAAAACATGGCTTTTAATGTAATGGAGCAGATGTTTGCATTAGTCTGCAGTGGCAGATATCATTACTTCCCCAGTGGCGAAGCGTACAAGTGTTTGGGGGAAACTGGGAAGGGTGATTTTGATGTCCTCTTCTTGCTTCTTCTTGTCTTAAAACTTCCACTTGTTTGTGGGCATGTACTCCACTCAAATGGTTGCTGCTGGATCTGGAGAATTTCAAGAACACAATGACACTTTAAACTCTTTGTCATGTTCCTGTCGTGTTTAGCACTTCCTCAGCAATTTTTGGTAGAGTTGCAGCATGCTGTTGGAGGACCACTGTCAGTGGGCTGTGCGCTGGTGGGTATGTTTGATCTTTAAGGTTGTTTGGGCCAGATGGTTGGGAACCACATGAATGTCAAATTGAAGGGTTTTACAGCAGAACATCGCATACTAGTCAGGTGATCAGTGTTTTTCACACTGTCAGTGTTGTTGATGAAATGGCTAATCAGTGTAAGAAAATGGTATTTTACCAGGAGAAACACGTTGCACAGCCATTTTTATAAATTGATCCTTCATTTACTAGTGCAGAACAATATAGGATTATGTTAATAGGAAATAGTGTTCAGTATTGGATTTCTGTTTCGTAATCAGCAACGTTTGACTTTTACCAACGAGAATCAGTGACAAGGGCAACAATTCAATAATGTAATACAAGCTGTTGTAATGACAGGTACATAGAATGTTCAATGGAGACATTGAAAGAGAGGTCAGGGCTCTCAGTGTTTCTTTTGAGTGGAAGTAAGCAACAGAAATCATGAATTTATATATTGTATGTGAGTGACTGTTTTGTGTTTATGTATGATTGTGTCTGTATCACTGTATCAGGACTTCAAGCAATAAAAGTTCAGGTTTCTTTAAAACCAAATACTTTACCACTCTCTGTTTGTAACTGGGAAGATGTGTTTGAACGTGTTTTTGATGAGGGAAGCCTGTGAGAAATGAGCGTTGTATCCTCAGGGGAAGGTTGAATGCCAAGAAAGGTTTGGTGATGGATGACTGACAGGAAGAGAGGTGATTTTGAAATATACAGTGGTATGGAAGGTAAGGCAAAAGAAAGAAGAAAGTTGGAAAGCAGAGAAAGAGACAGTGCAATGAAGACTAGAGAAGGCTTGTTGAGTCAATATCCAGCCTCTGCCGTGGATAAAGTACTTCTCTAAGGCTCTCAACCTGGCCTTGCCTCCCTCCTGCCTCATCCTCTTCTTTTCTCAAATTATAGAAGGAAATAAGTGATACAGCTATAAGACATACAGTATTGTCTGTGAAGATTCTCAGTCATCCAGGTCATGTTAGTCTTGGTGTTTCTTCTGAAGGCAACTGGACTTCTTATAGCTTCTTGAAGACATCTCTCATCCAAACAACCTCTCCACAAACGCATGGCTCAACACCGGAGAGCCAGCTCTTCTGGCCAGGACTCAGCAGTCTACTTACACTTAAAGGAGAAGGGACGCTCCTTTGAGGATGAGAATGTGCATGTGCTGGACAGGGAGGATAGATGGTTTGAGAGAGGAGTAAAGGAGGTCATCTATGTCATGCTGGAACAGCCATCACTTAACAGAGGAGGAAACCTCAGACATCAACTGTCTACCACATACAATGCGGTTTTGAAATCCCTCCCCAGGAAACTTAACCACAGTTCACACCTTGGCTCATGTGAAACCAGCAACTCACATCATGACTGGGGGGAGTGACAACCCAACTGATGGGGCGTGGATCTGGGTCATACAGATTGGGGGCGGGGTATTGTAGCCTTTGCCCTCTACCCTGAGTAAGAAGGATCCTCCACAAGGTTAAATACTGGGGACACCCTACCAGAAAATTAGAGATGAAGAAGCCTCTTGGATGAGAGGCAAAACATGTTCAAGATACTACAAGAAGTCCAGTTGCTTTCAGAAGAACCACCAAGACGACATACAGTATTGATTAAAGTAAAACCCAGAGAGCTAAAGAGAGGGAAAAAATATGTACTGTAACCAATGATTATTTTGTGAATAATGAAGTTGCTAATTAATGAATTATTATTCCTAAAATTAATCAATTAATTATTTAGTCCATAAAATATAGTTCATAGTGCTTCTCTTAGCTAACAAACAGTTTAAAACTTACTCAGCAAAAATTCATATAAAATCTTCACACTGCAGCAGAAACAGAGACTGGCTAGCTTTCTTGCTTGAAAAACAAATTCATTAAAATAGATATTTTGCCTCCCTAATTTCTTAATTAGCATGTTTAAGCTCTAGATTGTATCATAATTTAATGCTTCTTGAGACCATTTCTTCACATTCACCCCTTTTGGCCAGGCATTAAAAAAAAGATTTGATCCTTGGGCGGTCATGATAGCTTTTCTCAACACTGAAATTAATTAATTAATTAAGTTAATTCTTATGTTGTGAACCTACGCCTGAAGGAAAAGATCTTATCTCTAGAAAGGTAAATGTAAGATAGGAACTGCACTGGCAGTGATATGAAGCGGTAGGTTTGAAAAGAAAACTGAGGTCAAGTATTGACCATCAGTAAAGACACAATTCAATTCAAACGGTGATTGAAAAACTTGTAAATTGCATTGTATTCCATTTTGAGCTGTTAATGTCCTCCTCCACTTTTTCGAGACCTGATTGTTATGGATATGCAGCATGTAGTAATTGAAGTGTATGACAACACATTGTTCAAGTTTGCCTGAGTACACTTTGGCCTTAAGCCTTAGTTACATGCATCAACAGAAAGCACAAAGGTAATAAGACAGTGATGCACTGAGACAACTTGTCTCTTCAACTGTTCATTTTGTTTACCCCTGTCCTCCCCTCTCACTCTCCCTCATGTTCGGCTTTAGGCCCACACACACATGCACAAAGGCATGTGCATACTTACCATTAATAGCTGCTGTGGGAAGATATGATCTGCAGAGGAGCTTAGAAAAGGTCAGTCTGCACTCCTGTGAGAGGCATTGGCTGGCATGCATACACAAAGTGTCTGAACCTTGTCAGATGCAGCCACATGAAGCCTTATGGCTTTTTCCTCTCAACAATAAAAGTACTTATTTACTCTAAAAGAAGAAGCAGTGGCTTACCCATTCATTTCTTAAAATACAACCACATGCACAAAGTGTATCACTTGATATATTTAATACATATTATTTTACAACTAATAGGGTCAGCTGAGTTGATTTTTGTTTTGGTATTTGTATTCTATTATGTTCTATTGTACCGTCATATCTACAGTAATATTTACATAATGCCCAGTCACATCTCTTTTACATGTGAGGTTAAAGCATTTAAGACTGACCGTGGGAAACTGTATGCCTTGCATATTTAACTGAACACTTTAACTAATATAATCCCTGCACTACCTAACTGTGCAGGGATTATGTCAGTTTCTATGTGACCTGGGACCCAAATGAAGATCTGACCCCCACACAGATTATAAAAACTGGACAGTAAAGGTGACACGCTCTGTAAAAAACATCAAGTAGGACAAAACCTGGTAGCCTCAGCACTGAGAGCTCAACTGTGATAATATTCATTTACAACATTAATCAATCTTTTTATTATTATCGTAAAAATATCCATTACCAAGTACAAATGAATATCATCGGGAGGCTAACACAGAATCAAACCCAACAAACTCAAATCCCACATTACTTTATAAACTGTGGTTAAGGGTAATTTTCCTAACATTAAGTTAAATCAAAGTCAGAAAAAAACTGTAAAAGCAAAAATGTCACAATTTTAAAGGTGGCAAATGATCTAAACTACAAGTCAGTATTCAAGACTACTAATTAGCAATTATTATGCTGTCAAATAATCACATTTGTAAAATATGCATATTCAAATAGAATTTGTGAATTTTTCACAAAGCTTTACTATTTTTTACCATTGGAATTTGAGAAGGCAATTAAAGTTAATAGTTTGTAGTTTTGTACTTATGTGTATGGTAAAAAACAATGCAAAGTTCACTGATCTTAAAAAAAATAAGCTGAGGTAACTTTTAATTGGTTATTTTAGTTTTTTTTTTAAATAAGTTACCTCATTGCTGGGAGGTGTGCTGTCCCTTCTGGCATTATACAAAACCATAATATCAAATATAATTTACAAATGGTAATCATGAGTGGTCTTGACTGAACTACATTGACAGAAATGCACAGAAATTGTATTTTTATATTTCATGTCTAAATAAAAGAAAGAAAAAATTCTAAAAAGATTTTAGAATAGCAACCCTACAATGTATTTTATAATGTAGTTTATATGTTATGAAAGGTTAGCATGTTTGAGACTGGGGGTTGATCCGTTTATGAGAGTGGAGTTCTCTCACATATCCCACTGTAGTCTAAGCAAAGTAATAACCGCAATCTAAGATCAGTGACAGGCCACGATAAAATGTACTTCTCCACCAACAGCCACTGCCACAAGGTAATTGTCAGTGAATGGAAAATAAGCTCCATTTCCACCAAGCAGTATGTTTTAATGCAGCTTGGTACAGTACATATTATTTTGGATTTCCATTGTCAAAAGTTGTCGATGGCCCATCGTAGTCGATGGCTTAAATAGCCAGGCCAACAGAATTTCTACTTCCCTGTAACACACACCATGTTCATATATTCTATATTGATGGTAACGCATATTATATCTTACATCAGTTACAATATCTACAACATGAAATACTAGACGTCCTCCATTGTTTATTTTGTTTGCCATATTGCTATGAGTGCATGTAGATGGCGTGGCTATAGGGATCCAAGTTGTATCCTGCCCATGCCTGTAATATGTTTCACCCTTCCCCAGTGTACCATACCAACACTGAACAGACGTGTGCTGCTTGGTGGAAACAGAACTATGGCAACTGCAAGTGTTGTCAGTGACGCATCACCACTCTTGCCAATTTAATCATGTCATTATTCTCCCAGTTAAACGCCTTATCCATATCACATCAATAAATTGGGTTTATTATAATAACTATTATTACATTAATTGTTCTTACAAAATGCTTTGTTTTGGGTGGAGAAGTTCAAATTAGCACTAAACATCCATCCATTTTCTATCGCTTATGCTGTTAGGGGTCACTGGGGGGCTGGAGCCTATCTCAGCATCTTCGGGCAAAGGCGGGGTCACCCTGGACAAGTCGTCAGTTCATCGCAGGGCTGACATATAGAGACAAACAACCATCCACACTCATATTCAAACCTACAAGCAAGTTAGGGTGACCAATTAACCTAACGCCCAGTTTGCATGTTTTTGGACTGTGGGAGGAAGCCGGAGCACCCGGAGAGAACTCACACAGGCACAGGGAGAACATGCAAACTCAGCACCAAAATGCCCTGACCCGGAATCGAACCCAGGACCTTCTTGCTGTGAGGCGACAGTGCTAACCACTGCACCACTGTGCCGCTTACAACCCCTGGCTTAGGACAACCTTCAACTACTTAACTACTGAAATGTGAAAGCCTTCTCACTCTGAAAGCTGATGTCATTGTGATGTTCCAATGTGGAAATTATTGTTAAACAGTTTAATAGATGTCATTCGGCAATCCATTAGCTCTGATACACTTTTAAAGTGCACTGTCTGTGTCCTCTAAAGGTGAGGACATTGCATTGCTAAATTGTTGGATATGAAGACAGTCTGCAAACTTAATATGCACCTTTTAATTGTTCAAGAGTTTTTCGATGAACCTCCTGAGACTGTTGATATCATTCTCTCTAGACTTAAGGTAATATCTCTCTTTCCATTTGAATGGATTCATTTAGTATACCAATGACATTGTTATCAATGCCTGGGTGTCTTTGTGAAGACAGTTTTGTCGTCTGTATCAAGATTGCATAGCAGATTCTTTTCAATTAGTCACTGAGCTATTACAACTCTCCTTTAATGCACTGCAAATGTTCTCAGTTACCTCAGATGGGTACTTTAATAAAATCTAATACATGCTGTTATTAAGATCTGCGGAGTGCAAATTAAAGTAATTTACATATCTCCACTGTGACTGCTGTTCATACTGTGAGGATGACAGAATATAAATGTTTTGGCATCTGGCTTGGATTTATTTTATACAGGAAACTATTACTGAAGCTCCCCCTGAGTTGTAGAGAGAGGATTGTTGAAAACAATTCTGGATGTAGTTTGCAGACATGTATACTATTCAGGTGGGGGTACTGTTTACGTACCTCGCAGGTTTATACTAGCTATCCAATCACACAACTCTTGAGATAATGCTCACGTTACTGATGTCCATCAGATACAACCATCATTGCCCAACACAGTATGTTGATATCACAACTTTGTTTTACTGGAGAACTAGAATGACCTTGATAGGTTGAGACTGGAAGTAATTTAACAGATTTTATAGGCCCATATTGGCCTATCTCAGATATATCAGTATCAGTTTATATGTTATCAGTATTGGCCAGGGTTACTGCTTCAGTGCACTTTTGTCATTTAAGTCAGTGAAAGTTTGTCGTTGTAAAATAATAAAATAATCTGTATTTTGTGTTAAATATTCTGCCTCCATTTCATATTTTAGTTACAAAGATTTGATGCCCTCATTTGAGGGATTATTTTGCACAATTTTGAACAATCAGTTGGGCTCTATTTTGTACTTGTTCATTGGAAACATTGTCTGTGCAAATATAAATGCTGGCATTCATATTCATCATTTCCTACATGATCAAAGGCTTAAATTTTTAGTGCTCAAAATCAGGACTGTTTTGAGACGCTTTCAAGAGTAACTTGTTTTGTTACCTTTAACATTATTACTAGAAATCATTTATGGTATATTAAAATAACTTATGTTATCTTCTGAGTAAAGCACCTTTGCGAAAGGTACAAAAATGACAACTCATTTAAAATTTAGTTTTAACTGGAGAGTGAGTTCATTTAGCCAACAAATCATATACTTTAGTACATCAGTATGCCTTAACATCCATCCATTTTCTACTCCTTATCCTAGTCTTGGTCACTGGGGAGCTGGAGCCTATCCCAGCATCATTGGGCACAGGTGGGGTTCACCCTGGACAAGTTACCAGTTCATTGCAGGCCTGACATATAGAGACAAACAACCATCCAAACATTCACAGCTACGGGCAATTTAAGTCTACCACCAAAAAAAATTAGACCTAAAAAAATAAAACAACAATAGCATTACGTTTTTTTTCCGCTCTTTAAACAGTTGCCAACTCGAAAATTTGGTGGAAATAAGAGATTGATTGATTGCGATTTAGATGCTCTTTAAATGTTGAGAAAATATGCTGGCTCTTCATTTTGTTTTTCCCTGCTGTTAACAATCTCACAGTTAATTGGGACGAGGCTATTTTCCCAGCTTAAGCTGGCCTGTATTCCAACAAAGCGCACAAGTTCTCTAAAGCCTATATTCCATCACATTACAACAAACATTCAATCATAGATGGGAAAAAATTACCAAAATGGATTGCTAGATTGCTAGATTGAAAACATGGAGTTACTTTTCACTACTCATTACAACATATAAGGAATGTGAACATTGTCACATCCAGCAATGCTGAAAATTCAAGCAGTGTGGTTTTCTATAACTCCTGTGATACCATTATTTGCCACTGCAACAGTAAATGACCAATAGCTGGAATTTTCTTTCTGGAATCTAGAAAACATTTCTCTTCTAAAATTATGGGTGTTGAAGAGTTTTGGCTTGAAAAATACTAAGAAGTGACCAAAAAGAAAGAAAAGATAAACAAAAACAACAACAAAAATGATATCATCAAGTGATGGGGAAAATGTCTCTATTATAAACGATAAAACAACCTTGTACTGATACTTTGAAAAAGTCGGATATTCTCTTTCAGGTGCTAGTGTTGTCTCCGCCCTTAGGAGAAAATTACACATCGTCTTTGTTCTGACTTGATTAAATACAATCTTCCAGCAGCATTGCGTTCTTGCCTCTTTGCACTGTGCTTAATGACTTCAACACGGTCTTTCATACACACATTCACAATCTCACACACACACTGCCAGAAGAGCTGAACAGTTAAAGTAAAACTCAAGGCTTAACCACCGATCCATTTTGCTGAACTTTCTGCTCTATCGACACTTCTGCTGAGATTAAATAAAGCCTGGCTCTTCCCCTCTCCATCTCTCTCTCTCTCTCTCTCTCTCTCTCTCTCGCTCCATCACTACCCTTACTTTCTTCCTCCCCTCTCTCCCTTCATACCTATTCTCCATACTGTTGCTCGCGTGCGCTCTCACATGCATTCAGGATTAACATCAAACTGATTCTGTTTGTGTGTGTGTATGTGTATGCATGAGATTGCGCATGTGTACTTACTCATGTGCTTGCAAGTGTGGGAATGCCTGCTCAGATTACCATTTATCTCTCTGCTGATCACATCCGTGGCCAGGAATCCAACCGAGGCATAAGAGAGGGGGTACTAAAAAAAATTATGCCAGCACTGATTACTTGAGCTTGCTCACTTCTTACTTTATTGCCACTCCTTTCTCCATCACGGATCCCTCCTTACTCGGAGCATTTGAAAAAAAAGAGATGATTTGCTAACTTCCCATCTTAAACAAACAAGTGTACTGTGTCTAAAGAAGTGACATATGTACTGTATATGCTTGATTTGTCACACACAAATCAGGCATTTATTAGCCTTAATGTAAATTAAATAAATTTACCTTCTACAGGCTAATTACAAGTATGATAGATTTTTAACACATATGTCTAAAAGGACAAAATAACGTAATGACATTTTACATTTAGTTAATCAAAGGTGTAAATGTAAGCGATTGTGATGATACGTCATAGTTAGTCAGATAGTAAATTGGTGACTATAATCTTGGGTTCCCACCTTGAACATACGCTGATTGTATAGCATTCCAGAATTTTGATTTACTTCTTGGAAGCAAGATCCACGTTGCATTGTATTCCACCACAAGCTTATTGGTCAATTGTTGATGTCGTGGTGTTCGATATTTGTACCACGTGACAGTCATTACTTATGTTATATGAATCTAGACAGGCATGGATGTAATCAGCTGTTTGACTGATGCATGAAGGCATACAACTGTCTCGTGCTATTTTTTTTGTAGTTAATTACCTTTATTATATAGCATACAGTAGAAAGTTGGTGGGTGAGAAGTTTCTGTAACAATGGAATAAAGAGTAATACTGAAAGTGTAGCTATATCAGACACATGCTGACACAATCCTCACGCAAGCCTCCATTCATTGCTTAGTACAGTCACTTTGAAATGGCAGTGATTATCCTCCTAAGGGCCTTTGGTGAAAAAATAAAATCTAAAAATGAGGTAAAGAAAGCATACACAGCAAGAAATTGAAAACCCTTAAAATGCACTTTTATGAAGGTGGAACCTTGTAAGATTACAAAAACACTAAAATCCATCAACAATAGAGAACATTTTGATTTTCTATGATATCAGTTTAATCTCGTTCTTTGGTTGTCATATCGCTAATTGACACAGCATTATTTCTTAAAAACCTATAAAATTAGCTCATGTCAATGAACTGTCACTTCTGTGTCTTCATTCACTCTTTTCCTCTTTTCTTAGCCCAAAACCCTTCCGTAATAAAGACCTCTGTCTGAGCCGGTTTAGGGGAAGGTGAAAGTCTGAGGGCTCAGGTTAAGCACAGGGAGGATTTCCTGCTCTTTCTCAGTCAAGCTGCAGGGTTATGTAGGGTTATGGGGGTATTAAGGAGGGAAGAAAAAGACTTAGCAACGTCGGCTCCGAATAGGTCTCATCACAGAATATTGAAAGAAAGCTGAAAGGAAGGAAAGAAGGATGAAATTAAAAAGCAAGTAACCAAATGATGTTAGAAGAAACCAACTGAGAGAAGAGAAAAAAAAAAAAGGCGACTGGGTGAGTGAAGAAGATGTAGGGCACCAATAGTTAGTCTTAGAGGTGAAATGACTAACTACAATTATTGCCTCTTATGGAGCCATATAACCTAGTTTAGACACAAAAGCATGACTCGCAGACGTTGAAGTTAAAGTTAGTCTAAAGTTGGTCTCAGGAGTGATTGGAAGGATCTCAAAGATTAGGCATATGACAACAGGAGAGTGCAGATTTGAAATCGTGGCACTAAAATCAGTCCGACTTTATGGCATTGTCCGAATGACATCAGAAAAATTATGTCTTCCGAAGAAATTCCCAACCTGTTGAGTTTTCTGAGTTAAACTGATAACTGTATAGTTACCACGGGGGTTAGAAACTTCTTGGAACACTTGAGAGGGGTTCATGGAAGCCATTTTATGTGGTCAGTTCCTTGTTTTGACTTCTGCTATGTATGCAGTTGCTCATTATGCTTGAAGAGTAACCGTTCCTGCTGGAATGTCCACCATTGTACCGGCCTTCTCCATCCATGGGGACGTGTGAACACATCTACTTGAATTACAATATTATCAAAGATTACTAAGGAATTTTTGCCCATTGATGCCACTACATACCCCAGTGGTTTTGGTTAAAATCAATATACTTAAAATCAATCAATGGTAGTTTTCATTGTCAAAAATTATTGGACTGTGGTTTGAGAGTTGAAACATTCTTTCATGTACTGTAATGTCTTTTCCAAAGTTTGACTAATTTGAACTCCAAAATGTTGTCTACCATTCTCTCCTTCATTTCTGAATGACATGATGATGTTGCTTACCCTAGGACAAAAATCTCATAAATGTCAATGTGGAGACTATATATGCTGTCTCTAAGATGTTGCTTAATGGATACAACATTAAGCAAAGATTAGTGGCGGCATTGTTAATATAGATTTAAGTCTGCAAGTCAGTGTTCAGCTTGCCAGTCAATGCCACAAATACAACAAAATGTCTAAAATGGGAAGAAGCTATTGACTTCAGTTAGATTTCATAAAAACAGTTTGATCAAACATAAATAAATGTCAAAAACACAATTCCTCACTCCATGTTAATGTCAATAGACCACTGACCACTACAGAGAATGTAAGCGATTAATCTGTGATATTATCGTGATATGAATAATTGCTTGATTTATTCACTATTTTGCAGTTCCACCAACTAAATGCAGCTAAGTTCACCTTCGTAAAGGCACTCAAACAGGATCTTCATGGGGAGTGGGAGAGTATTTCACATGTTGCCTTTGTTGTGGAAATACCATTATGACTATCTTTATAATGCCATATCATGAGTTACTCTGGGATTCCCAGCACCCAGTTATTATGCATTCCTTCACTGCGCTGACCTCTAGCAAGGGCAATAAGCATGAAATTAAAAGATTACCCTGTGACACAGACCCCTGGGGTTCCGACTTTGGAAACCTCTGACCAGGTGCCTGTGTGCTTTCACTGGTACTACTTGTTTTCCTAAGTGAAATAAAACATTCCCACTTAATCTACATTGTCACGTTTGCACCTCAAATACTACATTATAATGTTATGTTCTTCAGATATGCTTAAGTTGCTCTAGTCTTGGAAGAAGCCATGAGCTCAGTACCCTGCTGGTTTTCTGTGCATGCATTATAATAATACTTGTACTTTTCATTTTTTGCCTTTCAGTTTACCTTCAAAATGAAATGTCTCTAAACTAAAATACAGTGTCTCGGATTTCCCTCTGCGCATAGTATTTCCACTGTTGATTAGCAGAGTGTTGTGAGCTATAGGGATGAGCACTGGCCAATAGCTCTCCTGCTGCACAGGTAAATACTTCCTCAGTTCATCCTCTGTTTAGTTCAGGTCCCTGGTTCCCCATTAAGTCTGTTTACACAGCGCAGTTAGAAATATGTGTTTTCGTGTATGTGTGTGTGTTCCTGTGTTGGCGACTGGGTATGTGTCCACGAAAAGTCCATTCAATGCCATAGCACAGATTACATTACTGTTAGTTTGTCTCAAACTCTGAGTCCCATTTGGCTTTTGTGCAAAACTGCATCTTTGAGCATTTTAATGCTCTTAATTTGTTATGAGCATTATGCAATATGGTATCATAAGCAAAATAGCCATTAGATTTGAAGTCAGGTGGTCACATTTATTGGCTAATCCATAGCATGTATTTGCTAGGGGTGGGTCATCTTTAAAATCTTAATAAATTTAATAAATAGAAAAAAAAACAGTGTTTGATGTCATGCAGCTTTTAATTTAAAAAGGGAATTTGATTTATTTGAAAGTGTGTTAAAGTCTTAAATGAATGAGTGAGTGGGCAATCTTGACAACAAAAAAATAATATTATCAAGATTATCTTAATTGCAGTCATGATTCAAAGTCTAACTCCAGTTTTTAAAACAAATGTGAAATGCTCCAGACTGTTTTTGCCTCATTAATACAATGTATTTCAAGTTGGCTTTATTTTTAACTCCTCTGTTACATCGGGTAGAACTTTGGTCAAACTACAAATTCATAATACACTTCAAATTTTCTCAAAGATGATTTCTGTTCAAGGGTTGATGTTGATGTCACCATAATATTATGTCAGCGCTCTTTTTGGACATTTCTCCTTGTCATGTAGATAGCAGCGAGCCAGGATTACAGTCATGCCAATGACCTTTTGGCTGGATGTCATAAAGTTGAAGGGCTGCATTGTTCGTTGTCTTTCACACTAAAGCGTGATTGCAGCTGACGACGCTTGATAACATTACTGATTTAAATGTTAAAACAGTGCAGATAGTTATTATTACTGGTTTCTCCAGAAAACATATTTTTGTCCTCGTTGATACCCTCCTGCATTTAGTTTATTTATCAATGCCTGTACCTGTGAATTTCTAGAAGTATCTTTTGACTCTTTGCAAAGCATTTCCGTGGGTGCCCACAGGACTCCAGCCTAAGAAGTAGATTAAAGCCGGGATCTTACAGGAACACCCTAATTTCACATTCACACAGTTATACACATTACACATATCCTGGAAGCTTACCTGTACAAGCACAGTCTCATCTGCTGGCCACTGAGCAGCTTCCTTGGAGCAGGTTTTGGGGTCAGGGACCTTGTTCAAGGGCATCACATTGGAGTTAATGAGGGAGGGGAGGTGATGCTTATTCACTTTTCCTAACTACATTACTCTGCCAATCCAGCAGATTGGACTGGCAACCCTCCGATCACAAGCTTTAATCAACTCAGAGTCATTCAAAAAAACAAACAAAAAAAAGAACCCAAAACAAAATCAGAGTCACAGTTCTTCTCTGAATGGGGTGACGATATATTTCCTCTTCTTCACTTATGTAATATTTTGTTAAAAGATCAAGACCAGATTTGAGCTATTGTGCCAGCCTAATAGAAAATATTGCTAATGTAAGAGTTTTGTTTTAAACCACATTTGGACTGAAAACTTTAAAATCATCCTGTCCGTTAGGCAAACTCAGGTCAACCTGTCCCCGTCGTCAATTGAAATCTATTTACACAGCTACAATTCTCGACATTTTCCTTAAAGTGCCCAACTCATTTACTTACTCAGAGTCTTGCATGTGGCCATCAGAAAAATGGATAAGACTAAATAACTATGCAAGTAACACAGCAAAGTGCAATCAAGAAACATACAAGAATTGTATATTCTGGGATATAGTTGATGATCAGATGAAGGAAGAAATAGTACTTGTAATGTATATATCAATTTCTATGATGTGTATAAACTAGGAATGTTTTCAATTAATTCCATATTTGAGTACTCACATTACCTATGAACAACTACTCGCAAAATATGCATATAACGCTGTATAAAAAAGAGCACGATGTGCCGATATGTGGATGTGATAGCCCACTAAATTGTTGCTATTTGGCTGTTAGAGAACATTAGAATATAAAACTTTCACATATCTCTAAATAAATAGTCAACAATGGAAACCAGGTACAATTTCAAACATACATAGAGACACATCTTCGCCAACATGCCCCTCTATTTGGCAGCTGCTTTAAGGTTGTAAGGTCTGTAGTAACAGCCACCTTGTCGACGCAGTGCTAATCAGCCTGCAATTCAATCCCCTCTTCTGGCTTGAACTCTAACCTTTCAGCTCATGGAAGCCTTCTCCTTCCACAAGACTTAGCGGTAATGGGAGCAGATCTCCAATCACCATTCTCATGATTAGCACCTGCAGGTCAAACTTCACTTGCTGTCATCACAGCAGCAAGTGCTAATAGAGCTAGCAGATGATGCGATGTGAGACTGATTTCAACGGCTACTTCTCATGCTTTAAGTGATTAAACATCGTACTAGTATTTCTCTAAGTTTAATGCCGCATATTCTATTTTTGTCCAAGTTCAAGGCCTCACTGTTGACATGGTGCATGTCACACCAACTAAGTTCAGCTGTTGTGGCCAAAAGCAACACTATGCAGGTACGCAAATAGTAAAATGCTACTGGATTAATAATGTCACCAACGAGTACTCAAATACTCATAACCATCCCCAATTTAAACCTTGTTCTTTAATTAGTTTGCTAACTAAAGTGTGAAAGAATTGATAGACATAAAAACACTACATGACAGATGAACGTTATGACGTCTATACATTCCACACATGTTGTTCTGTTAACGCAAGTAAATGACATCAATCTGGACAAAAAGAAGAATAACTTAAATTTGCTACTTTAACATTTCATTCTTCCATTCCAACAATGAATTACAAGCATAGTAATTCAGTGCTAGCTACCTAGTTTTGTTTTCACTGTATTCGTTAGAATTTCCTTAAGCTTCAATTACTTCCGAAACCATCCTTGTTAAATTCCTTCATGACGGCCTATGATAATAAAGTTAGCATATTTTAAATGGCTCAGTAAAAAGCTAAAAAAGCTTATAGAGCATTTTCGTCTAGTTTGCCTGTTGACATTTATGCTGCTCATTCAGCCATTTGCGTGCAAAACTCACACACCAATGACAGTGAGCTGCTGGGGTTCACTATCTTGCTAAAGGACACTGGTCATGTGGTGGTAGTGATTGAACCGCCCCCTCTGTGATCCATGGAACATCACATTTTACTGAGATAGTCTGCACAAACAAGGTTTAAACCTGCTGAAATGGTTACAGACTGGGCATGAAAGGAATCTGCACCATCACAACCTGCATGAGTCACAGTTCCACCAGTTTTTAGCATTATCATTTTAAGCATAGCCTTACTATTCCACCACCTGAACAAAGACAACGATAAAGTGAAACCCATTGCAATTGTTTTAGTATATATAAAATTCAGTAACTGAATAAAGTTGTTTGCTGGGTTTCGGCTTGTTTTTCTGCACTTTGCCTTGTTTGGGTTGAGAGGCAGGCTTTTCACTTTGCACATCAAAGGCACAGTGGCTGATGTTCAGGATATAGAGAAACATTTACCTGTGATGCCTGGAAGACAGTGCGTCTGGATTCAGCTACTTTCTGCCTTCTGCTTCAGTGATGTCTCAGTTTTGATCTCCCTTTCTCTCTATGAGATCGCATCTCTTTATTGAAGAGGATATTTTATGTTATTGTGTTTATTATTTTACCCCTCTAAAAATCTTTGTTGTGTGCCCTTTGAAGTACATTGAAAGTACTAATTATCAGGAGTGAATTTGGCATTAGGTTTAAGCAATAAGAAGGGTTGCAGTGCTCACAGTAGGCTGCTGCAAAGTGCATGTCAAAAATCAGACTACCATGGAAAATTCCCCATTTACAAAGGTTAACCTTTCTATATTCACTATATGTTGAGTGAAATTTTTCTAGACTTTTTTTTGTTTGAATTTGGATTATCATACAGTTACATGGAAACATTATAGTATCTAGATAATGGCATGGCATAATTATCAAAATTAAAAGAGTAGAATACTTGAAAATGTTTCGACTTCAAAATATAGGAAACGTTTACATTCTGAAAGGACTCTGAAAAATCAAAATATTTCAATTATTTCAGATGTACTATCTGAAAATCTAGAATAATGTGGAAATTCACATAAATGCAACTTTTAAACCTTAGAAACAAATTGATTTAAGTCTGAATAAACATGGGTTTTCAGTGAGGTCTTGCTTTTAGTGGTAGAGGCAAAGGTGGTACAGAATGAGACCTAATAGAAGTCCACATTATTATTTGTTTTATTGCCATATATAGATTGAACTGTAGTCATTTTGTCTGTTCTATCTTTAATCGTGCCCTCTGTGATGTTCTTTTACTGTTTCATGTCGTATCTAAACACAGAGCTCCCTGCTGACATGAACAGGCACCCCAAAATAGAGGTGAGAGACAAAACGGAGCTTGCGTGAGAGAGTGTGGCATATTGATTAAAAAGTGTTAACTAATAAGGAACAAGCACAGCTGATGAAAGATGTAAATATCTTGTTGTTCAATTTGCCAACACACTTTTTCCCGAGCTGGTTTATCCCCCTTCTCCCTCTTTAATCAGCCGTGGTCTGAAAGCTTGTGGATACACACAAACGCAGGGAGAGCGTGAATAATTTATCACTAATGAAGCAATAAATAATCTCCTCATTTGCATTAGCTGTAATTGATTTGCAGGAATTGTTTGTTCCCTACTCCCTCTTACTTTTACATCTCACCATTTTCCCACCATCATCCTCTCTTACACCTCTTAGTCCTTCTCCACATCATTCCCACATTCTGTCTATCCACAGACTGTTTTCTCCCCGGGGCATTGGTGTGTTCCATTACTGCTCACCCTGCCCATGACAGCTGCTATTAACCTTGGAAGTGTATGGATGTGTGTGTATGTGTGTGCCAGAGTGAGAGCTCTGAGAGACTGTGTGTTTGCACATATGCATTAGTTGCACATTTCAGAGTCTGTGTGTGCATGTGTGTGTGGGTGTGTGAGAGAGAGAGAGAGGGAGAAGGAGAGAGAGAAGGTGCAAAAGACAAATTAAACGAAGAGACACTTTGTTTTGAGATACTGTATATCTTTGTGTGTGTGTGAGTGAGTGTGTGTGTGTGTGTGTGTGTGTGTGTGTGTGTGTGTGTGTAAACAGGTGAGCCATATTAAAGCAGCCGTAGGCAATTGAATTGACTGTTGCTCTGCAAATAAGGGGATAAGGGGAGCAGGTCATGGACAACAGCTCTCATATCCATAGACCTCATGCCATGCTAAATAGCTCTCCATCCTGTCACTTTTCTCTCTGTCTCCTGCTCACTGTTTTTTCTCCACACACACACACTGTCCCTCCCTTTCTCCAATATCACCAGGTTTCTCTTTATATGTCACTCTGTCTGTCCATCTCTTTCTCCACCCTCCCCTTTCACTCTATTCCACCTTCCACTCGAGCCAACTCCCAGTAATGAAACTCTTAATGGTCTGCCATTCGTTTCTGCTCTTTGCTTAGTGAGGTGATGCAGCATGGGCTAATGGTCCTATTTGTGTGTGTGTGTGTGAGTGTGCCTGTGTCCAAGAAAGCACCACAGATAGGTAAACAGTAGTATTATAAGCTTATAGGGTCTCTAACTTTTTTGCATGGTACTGCAGTGACCAGGTGCCCCCAATAACTATAACTACTGTCCCAATGCCTATCCTATTTATTGCTTTAAGGTAGATAAATATGAGTGTGGTATGTGTGTCTCTGAGTGTGTGTGTTTGTGTTGGCAGGAGAGAGATGATCCTTGGGGAGAGCAGATAGATGGAATAATGTATGTTTTGAATATTATTACTATGCAGAATCTAGATGGAATATTGGGAGGCAGTCAGGCACTGATGGGACTCGGTAGTGGCAGCAGCATCTAGGACGGAACACACATACACACGCTACACACTCTCAAACACAAATGCACACTTCCTATGAGAAACTGATTGGCACAAATGACTTAGATGAATGGTCTTGGAGACACTTTGGAAATACAGTTGTTTCATTATCTTCAAACTCTGTGTTGTCTTATTTGATGATCCATCTCACTACACCGCTGCTATACTGCATATGCCGATGTTCACACGTGTGCAAGTATGTGTATATGTGTAACACATCACACTGGTTTTGATTAGCAACGATAGGCAGTGTAATGAGGTGCCATAAAATCAGATTAATTTGAAGCTGGGCAGACCTGTGCCAGATGCACCCTGTCAGCTTCTCTTTCTCTGCACCTCTCTCTCTCTTCAGCACACAAACACACGCACACACTTATACACACATGGTATTGATTGTGAGAGCATAGTTGGGATGATATGTGGTCCTTTGTCTCTCATCTCATCTCCAGTGTATCTGCATATCTGCATGAGCTCCAATGAAGGTAAACACAACTCCATCTTTGTGACCAGATCAATACTTCCTCTCATTCTCTGTCTGCACACATTCACACTTGCTTCCCATTTGTGTGAAGGAAATAATGGTCCACCAACAAACCAGAGTCGATTTGTTTGCAAGAATTTATAAACATTTGTTTTTTTTACACTTCCTTCGAAGAAAAGCCTATTTTTTTTTAATATAACATTTGGATACTGCCATGTATTTAATATTCTTTAAAATTTGCACTCATTTGTTGGGAAATGAAAACACAGAGTTGGCTACTTTCTGTACTTGTTAGACTGTTGGTTGCTTATCCATCTTTGTAAACATTCCCAACAACTCACCTTGTATTCAGTGTGCATAGAGACGGGTGCTCTTAAATTGTGTGACAGTACCATGGGTATCAATTTGTGACCACTTTCGGTGATATTTTCCTGCTGTATTTGAGAAACTAAATATTTTTTGAGGACATGCCATGTGCCAGATTGTGTCACAAGTGAGGTTGGCAGTTATGGAAACCATCAAGATTAGAGTATGTACGCCCTTGCATTGTTACTGTTATGTTCTTCATTTGTTGTAGACCATAGTGCTGTTGGTTTCCACACTTCCATCAATTGTGTGATCTGAGTGATGTTGCTTTCATAATTATGAAGATCCAAATGCATGGCATATTATCAGCAAACAGTGACTGGTACATCATTTTATGTAATTAGTTTACTTTAGGTTTACCCATTTAATTTAAAATAATTTATTGTCTCACTCACTTTGCCATAATCCATTTTTCAGACATATTGTCGAGACTGAGGTTTTAATATTCTCTTGTTCTGTTTCAAGCTGCACATAACCAATTAACTGGACCTTAATAAGTTATAGTATTTTAAAAAATCACCATACTAGGAAAGTACTTCACATATTGTGGAAAAATCAGGACTCAGATGCAGATACTAGAGACAGAACTGCTATGGCTCACTTCTCAGAAGACCTTGTTTTTTTTTTTTCACTCAGTTTTACATAGATATGCATATGTGTGTGTATTTCTTTGTGTGTTTGTGCATATCAGATCTATGGCTCTTTACTTGCATTTCCACACATTGAATTTGTTGAACTTTTTATAAGGCTTTATGAAGTATGTGCATATGTGCTTTATTGCATGAATCCATGCATGCATCAGAGTTTTCGTGCGTGTCTGTCAGCAGGATGATTATTAAACCTTATTCTCCTCCCATCATGTGGATGATTTTGTGACCTAAAGCCCAGAAGTTCTCCCTCACTACCACTGCACGGTAATAAAAAGGGCTCAGATTATGAAAATATCCCCCTCCTGCTGCCATTGACACACATCTGAAGCAAAACGTGGGGCTTTGACTTGTCTATTCCCTAGTATAAACGAAGCAATTGGCCTAGACGTCTGGTTATATATAGAGATGGAGATAGCAAACACATTGGATTTAGATCAGGATGATTAGATGCTGCACTCCACTTCCACACCGTTATTAAAGAACTCCTCTGACTGACACTTTCACTCACTTCAGTTAGACAAGAGGAAGATGGATGAATAGTATAAGTAAATGATTACTGTGCCAGAGTACAAATGTGAGAACAAAGTATTTAAGAAGAGAAGTGGCTCACTCTCTCTCCTTAAAATTTGTCCTGAGATAGGAATGGCATGAACAGAACCTATCTTTGTTCTTATACTAGAGATGCAAAACACTGAATAAAAATGCCATTGCAATTTACCAGTAAGTATTTATTTTATACTTAAGATAGATGCAATTGTGTTTAAATATGCCACTTCTATCTACTTTATGTTCAAACGAAGGCTTTCACGATGGAAGAAAAATAGGCTTAAAACATTAAACACATTAGACATTTGATTTTCTGTATATCATTGTTACATCCCTTCTTACTATCACTGTCCCATCAGTCTAGCATACATTTTGTATTATTGTGTTTATGCTCATATGCATATGCTGGTTACATACTGTACTGTATAGGCTTAATTTGTACCTCACCCTGCCGGCACAGGCGCCAATACCTCCAGATTGGGACAAGTTCTGTACGTACTTAACTTTTTTTTTTTTTTCCTTTTTTTTGGGGGCACAAGACCTGTCAGATGACACCCACTCAGACACTAAAGCTGCACGACTCTGTACTATGTTATTAGTATTGTGGATGCCATGTACCTCAGGGCCATTTTGCAATGTTGCTGTTAGCACCCACTACAGATTGAATGCCAATAAAGTAAAGGGCTAACTGTGGAAAGAACATTACTTAATTACTTCCTTCAAGTTGATGGGAATGGAAGTAACACCAGAGTGACATTTGACTACATCATGTCTATACCCTTACTCAATTAGCCAATCAAGTGGGAGCTAATGAATAGAATGAATCCATCTGTACAGCAATGGTCTCTCACCTGACTAGTAGAGTTTAATACTGTCACTACCTTTCTCACTTGAAGGTACACATGCACGTACACCTTATGCAGGCAGTCATGATTGACTTTCTCTCCAACAGTCAGGAATATCTGGGCTTCCTCCCATGGTTACATTAGAAATGGGACCTACTCAGTAAGAAGTTGCCTTCATATCCGGAAGCTTCCTGATAAGTGAAAGCAAGTAAAGATAAAACTGAGCTGTACACTTTCAAGCTACACCAAGAGACAAACACACACAGATACCGGTACTTTCTTGTTTATACTGTACAATACAAATGCAAAGACATGCAGTGGAACACACATAATGTAATGGCCTGTGGTTTTATCTCTCTCCGATTTGGACTTGGGGAACAAAGAGTCATGACTTTTGTGTCAAGAGTAACTTTTGGATTCAAAATGCTGTGGAATACCACACTCTAAGGGTCCGTTTACACGACAACGTTATGAAAATGCAAAACTTTAGTTGCGTTTTGGCTGTCTGTCTACACGAAAATGGCGTTTGTGTTGCTTGAAAACAGAACAATGCGGAAATGGGCTCCAGAGTGTAAAGATTTGAAAACACCCCTGTCTTGGTCTCCATGTAGACAGGAAAAACACAATATTTTGAAAATGGGGATGCGCACTAAGGTCGTCAATTGTTACCCACATTTTTTGTGAGAGAGAAGTTTCTCTACGCGTACACGTGTTTTAGTTCATCACAAAATCTCACTGCCGACTAGGGACCTGGCATGTGTACTGCAGTGTGTCTTGTGTTTCCTGCGGTCTTGTGTGCATGGAGAACTTTTCGAAAACGTTGCTTTCTGTACGTGGAACTAGTAGAAAACAGACCATTGTCCTGTAAACGGGGCTGCATGTGTATGTGTGGACTGGAAGCATTTGTTCTCGTGTCATCACATCACAACAATGTGTAGCATGCACGTAACATATCAAGCTGCACAAAATGCACCATGACCGAGACAGCTTTAGGAAACACTATATGAAAACCAAATGGTGGATATACTAGTGACTATCCAGTGGTGATTGTTTTGTGTAGTGTAAGTGCAATATTTCGCAATCAGTAACTCCTGCCAATGTTTCATGTAGTTTTCTTTACAACCACGTTATGACTGAAACAAAACTGTCTCTTAGTAATTAAAACACTTACTACCACACCAGGAAAAAGTAATGCAGTCTAATACAACATCCCTGCAATAAATTCTACCCTGCTAATATTTATAGTGCTCATTTTTTGATAAAACCCTTTGGGAAAGAAATATGATAATTTCCAGTAATTTAAATTCTGTTAAACTGTATGGCGTTATACAAACAGACATGTTCCGTTTTATTACCTTGCCTATTCTGATTGATATAAAATGGAGTGATAAAAAATACCACAAAAAATGCCAGTATCGGAATCGGCAGGCACTGACTCTACGGACTGTCTGGTACCAGTAAACTCCTTTTGCTGTTTAGCGGCAACGACATCCAGCCACCTACTACTCCAGAACAATCAATTCTTCTTCGCCACTCTAAAAGCCAACACTGGAATTCGCCCTGTGCTACCACCAGCAGCTACTGTTTTAGAGCAGGGAAGAGGAACTGATGCGTAACACGTTTGTTATTTTGAGATATTTTACTCTCGATAATCCTTCCAGTAAGCGACATGCATGATACGCAAGGTTGTACTTTTGTAGGGTGACATAAGCATTGCCAATTTTAACAAAAGTTAACACACTACTGTTTGCCAGGTCACAAATGCATATCCAAAACGGCTATCCCAAAACTTTACGAGACAGTAAGGGACCACTTCTCTGTTGAGTTTAACTGCACACTTGGTGGATAAAGTTTCACCATCAACATTTAACCGTCAATAAGTGCTGCAAGCAAACACGTTTTTTGGGTCACACACTGGCACCTTAATAGCTGAAAAAATTGAGGAGATGCTGATAAAGTGAAACATCCCCAAGTCTAAAATACTTGTTGTTTAGCACAACATTGCAGACAACGTGGATTCAAAATCAGTATTAGGACTAAAAAAAATGTTATCAGAACATCTCTAGATGAAAGAGGGTGTATAATGCTCAAATGTTTCATCTGTAGTTAAGCTTGGCAGCAAAATAATTTTGGTTTATGTTAGGAAGGATAATGTGTTCATTGAAATGTTATAAACATGATGTGCCTCAAGTCACCTGAGATTGTTTTTATGTTAAAACAAAATCATGATGTTTCCACAACCTTAACCAAATGCTATGAATGTCAGAAACACAGGATAGAAAACAAACTGAAAATATCACCACCCCATACAGTCTAACTTTGCAGTCATTAGCTCCTTTTTGGCCTGTATACAGAATGTCTGCATATTATTGTACAGAGAAACATCCTGAGAAACAATCCCTCGCCCCACCAAACGTACTCCAGGGGCATAAAATGACATGCCTGCAGGACAAATCAGGATTTAGTGACAACATAAGGGCCCAGGAATATTACGAACAGAGGATGCACACCATATGCATCTTATGTTCGATTACAATCACATTCATATGCAGATTGGGGTGGACCTGCATTTGTATGTTATTTCTACATTGTTTTGTTTTATTTTGACATGATTTTGGACATGATTTTTTATTTTGACTACGTGCGCGCGTGTGTGGTAAGCTTGCTGACATGCTAACACATAACAAAATGTATTTATTTTTCTTTTAATATAACAACATTTCAATATCATCGTCTCAACATAAGTCATTTACTTTGAGGAGGGATGCAAGTGAAGGAGACTATTCATATTTGTGGCCAGTATTTGGCAGAAAAGCTTGGCATTAAATGAATGAATGACCTTATTTGATCTCTATGGACCATAGGGGCATGTATAAAACTCCTGCATTTCCAGTTTGTGTTGCTTAATCATAAACCGTACATTGCAAGTAGATGCACAGCCAGTAAGTACAGCTCATTTCAGTGTGCATGCCACCCAAAATGCCAGCAATAAATTAATGAGTCAAGTTGAAAATGTCAAAGCAGGTCCCAGATCGCTCTGCCATGTGCACATTGTCAGCAGCAGGCGACTAACTGATGCTAAGAGGCCTCACTCACCAACAACATACAGACACATGCACACACACAAACACACACCATCTTCCATTTCTCTTGTTATAAAAAAGGTCATTCTTGTCTCTTTTCCCCTCTCTTGCTTCAGTGGGTGGTCACATCTCTTCAGCCCCACAATTTATAAAAGAGTGATTACTGCATGGGGTGTGCTGTACTGTACATATCATTATTATGTCCTGTATGTCAGCTGGCTTTATCTACTTGTATATGGAAATGTTCTCCTCCTCCCGCAACCAGATCGACACTGTAATTTCTTAGCCGTCAGTGCTTGACATCCTGCTTAGATCCATCATACCATACGACCCTGTAGCTTCCGTTATTCGGAATGTTGTTATTAGGCGAGGGGCGGATATACCCATGCATCCTGGGATAAATAAAAAAAAGTAATCACACAGCTGTATTGTAGGGCTAAGGGGTGATATCATCTGCTTTTCACACCATTTAATCTTTTTTTTTTTGCCTCACTTCACCTTTCCTGTCTGTGCGTGGAGATGAAAATCCAAATATTTAGGGGGTTTCACACACACATACACATAGACATACACTTACACTTGCTTTCATAAAACCTACTTTTGTTGCACAATAAAGACAAGAAATAATTGCCATGAACCACATTATTCTCCTTTTAAGTGCACTAAAATGAAAAAAGAAAATTTGGAACAAGACTGTGGTCAATTAAATTCAATAAATCAAAAAGAGAAAGATATGTTAATTCAGTAACTTAATTACTCTTAAACCGCTGCATAATTTAGGCTGTAATTATGAGTGCATTGTATAGCAAGATGTAGTTTCCCTTTTGTTTGCATTGTTCCTTTGTGGGAATGTTTGCAGTACAGATGAGTTTGTGTAGCCTCGAGATGCCACAGGAGCATCCATCATAAATCCAAGCCAGTGGCTCTCAATTCTTAGTAACTCAAAGACAGCATAGGACTTTTTTCTTCTCCTAGTAACATTGCTGCATGTGCAAGCAGAAAAGCTTTCGTGCACTTTAATAAACGCTACCACAGTCATGAACACACTTTTCAGAAGTTACCAAAGCACACCAACAACTTTCTAGCAGATTTAGAGTGTGCATTTAATTACACATACTTCAGAGACAGACCCTTCTTTAAATGTTCCACATCCACTGCAAATATTATATGGTTGAATTCTCACATAGATGCACACAGTAATACACATCTGTCTTTGGACATGTGGCTAATGAAGCCTGCAGCAATAAATAATTTAGACAGACAAGACAAACTCAATTATCTGATATTTAGCACTGTGTGTAATACTTTACACTCTCTTTCTCCCCGTTTCTGTACTTCTGATTCTTTTAACCTACCTAGAAACAGTCAAGTAACAATGGTCCACATGCACAAGCATCTTCGTAATGTAGGGGTCACAGTTGAATGTTGCCTTAAAACAGTCCCTAAACACACTTTATCTACTGGAACATTTTTTCATAATCAACAGTTCACAGTCAACTTACTGTTGCGACAGAAGAAAGTGAGGTGAAAACATTATACTGCATTTTCATTTTTCAATCCAGGACTTGCTCTGAAGGTGCAGTATTTAGCCCTTTGAAAACATTGCACTTAATGGTAATTTTAATTAAGCACTCTTCAATTGCTTTAAGGGCAGTAACCAACACCATTCAAGTACACGAATGCAAATGGCAAAGCATGGACATGCCTTACTCATTGGTGAATATAAGACACATGAGTCCTCAGGTGTATGGCTGTACCAACAGTCCACAGGGGGGAAAGAGGCAGAGGAGAGAAGAAGGGATGTTTAGAAAATACGCTGATACATACAGGGTCATCTACAGTTTTGTTAAACTGGTTGGTCAAGGATGCTTTCATAATGGCTTTGAAATCAACTGATTTAGCCATGATTGTGAGCTGAGCTTGACTTTGATGGCGTCCATGAACTAACAACAGTATGTTCAATGTGACACACACCAGCATATAAATTGACCTGAAAATCGATCTTAGCTTTCAATTTGTTCCCATGCATCTGAATGTGTATACTTGTGAGGTTCACGTCTCTACCTTCACAGTATGTGGGTGTGTATGTTACCTTTGAGTACTCAATCAACCATTATGAGGGTGGACTGCCTGTCCTTCAGACATTCCTTTTCCTTTGTACTAGTCCTGCAACAAATGTGTTAGTGTTAGGGTTATTCCAAAGAAATAATGCAGGGCTCCCAACTCCTAACAATATATATACCCTTAGCTAAGAGATCATTAGAAAATGTTCTTTTGTTCAACAGTTCAAAATGAATAAAAAAAAAAAAAAAAACAAGGTGGTAATTACATACATCCTGTGTGTTTCCGGCACCCACAGTAACATGAAAGAGCAGTGTTATTTTTTTTTGATTGTCTATTCCCTTTCTGTCAATTATCAGGTACCAAATCTGGGGGATCCAATAATGCAAAGGCAACAGGGAGCGTTCTGAATCGGTAGACGTTTTATTAACAATAGTCAAAACCAAGAATTCAAATTATGCAAAAGTACAGATTAAGGATAAGGCAAACTCAGTAATCGAAACACGGAATACAGGGCTGACACAAGGAGACTTACAAGGATTAAATGCTGGAACGCTCGCTGGGAAGACGAGACAATCTGGCAAAGGAGGAAGGGAACACGGGGGTTAAATACACGAGGGACAGGTAGACAATGGGACACAGGTGGGACACATTAGGGAGAGGGAATAATCAGACACACCTGGGGGACAAGACTGAACAGGAAGTGGGGAATAGACACATAGGGATTTCAAAACAAGAGGGGAAACACTGACTGACCTTAACAGGCAGACACTTTACACTAGCGGACCCTGACATCAATTGACTTAGTATAAGACATAATTTGAGATATCTCATCATGTAACCTGACTGAAAACACCTTTTTTCATGCCTGAATTGAAAACTCCAGTATTTTTTGGGGTAAGACCTATTTCCTGTAGTTCAAATCTTTAAAATTTCTCAAAACACATAATTTCTTGAAAGTTGTAGAGTTGAGTTGCTTGGACTGTTTAGCTTGATAAAGCTATACAATGCAAGGGGACATGGGAAGTCAAAACGTTGGAAATAAATTGCACCACTAACTATGCTTGAAACTTTATTGTAAGTAGTCTGTCAACATGTAGTAGATACCTACAGTGAAGAACCCCTGTGTTTGTGACTCAACATCTAAAAAGAAGCTGTATCCTTACAGCAAATGACTGGTCATGTCTTTTATTGTCAGCAATGGGAAGCTATCTAATGGACATACATGGGAATATCTACTCCATGATAACAGACCCTTTTAATTACAGTTGTGAAATAAAGAGATGTGCCTCTGACTTCCCCTGTGCATTTACAACGTAAAGGCTTGTCGAGCTAAACAGTTCCAGCCATTCAGACGTCCTATTTAAAAAAACATGTATTTTATGAGAGACATTAGATGAAAAGACATATCAGGTTGAATGTTGAGTTCTCCTTTAAGGTGGGTGACCTGTGATGACGGACGTGAGGACCCACCTACACAAACAATCTTCACCTCACCAAGAACAACTCTACCAAGTCAGGCTAGCCAGCTAGTTCTGTGTTTCACCTTAGGCTACTGCCAGTTTTGCCAGCCACCACCGACTGTGTTTGAGTTTCTCGATATGTGCACCAAGTCTGTAAAAACAACAAAAAGTCTGTTCACCCCTGTCCTCAGGAGTACTGCTTCAATGTACACAAGAAGGGTCAACACAATGCATGTCTCGTCCGCCTGCCTCGATCGTTGTCCGAGCTCAAGGAATGTGTGCCCCGTTACTTGTTCTAGCTGTCAGATCATGAAAGGTCTCTGAGTCAAATGGCAGTAAGTCTCTGGTTGCCAACTGCACTGACCAAATGGAATATGTTGAGCAATTAGTCACAATAAAGCCGGAGCCCTTCCACTTCCACTCGCCAGCCCCATGGACTCGTCACACACAGTCCTTTGTTTGTAACAGGTGTATGACCAAGTGACCACTTATTTGTCTGTTTTGCTTGTCCTGCTATGGCCATAGCTCCAGCAAGTTGGCCATCATCGCAATCTTTTGTTCAACTCTACTGTTTTGGTAAAACTAAACTAATCTCAGTAGAGGTCAGCCTAATTAGCAATTCCTCCAGAAGGGCTTAAAAGTAACCGACGTTGACAGAAACTGGCAAAACCATAAAGTATCAAGTTTACATAGATAGCTAATGTTCAGGGTGGTGCAAAAATATGGTTTTGTCAGCTCTCTTGACTGTCAGCCTCAGGGTCATACTTCGTTTGTATACTTCGTCGAGACATGAGACTGGTGTGCTTTCCACACATTGCGCGCATTGTACATATTTTAGCCTCTGCTGTACTTCAGTCCCAGGGCTGTGACTAAACAGAACACAATCCCTTTACCGAGGGAGTTCAGCATTGGAGCTTTAGTTTTTCATTTACCTCTTTACCAGTCCCAGTGGAGTCCATATCCAGCCCAAATCCACAGATCCACAGTGACAGTATTTCCAAACATACATATAGTTAGTACAGATATCTCAAATAAGGGACAACCAAGTGATTTTTATCCTAAAAAAAAAAAAATCCTGACTTTAGACAATTTTATTAAATTGAGGAATGACTGAGTTGGCATGGAATTTTTATTTTTATTATTATTCTTTCAGCCTGAAGCACACAGGATCATCAGGAAAATGAACATCCAAACAACTGATTTAACATATGCATAGAAAAAGTGTTTTTTTCATTGCTTGAGGATCTCCCTAATCTCTTCAGCTATTCATCATGGATTGCTGATTAATTGTGCAGTTGTTTAAACTGTGGGGAAATAGGTAATTTTTATTTTTTTTTTAGAATATTACTACATGATGCTGTGTTTAACTCTTAAGTTGTACTGTCTGCAATTACAATGTCAGCTGATTTCTTTCACAAGAAGAGCAAATCCACTTATGTTATTAGTCATAATGTCAGCACATATTTACAGGGTTGGCCAATGATCATTACCTTTAATATTAACTTTCTCTTATTTCACCTCTGGCAGAAGTACGCTGGTGCATTTGGGTAAATAAATCTTTCTAACTGTGAAACAGACCTTTAAAATTCCTTACAGAATGTTAGCTGATAACATGGTGCTAAAAGGCTGACCCAATGAAGAATTAGTTATCTGAGGCTGGCAGATGACTTACAGAAACAATGCTAATGACTGGGAGAACCAATTACAGACACACATATATACAAACACACTTGTACACAGCAGGGTCTAAAGAACATTCCGTGGTTAGTTCTTAAAACACATTAACATTTTACATTCTTGTTATTTAGTTGAAACTCCTAACATGATTCACTTGAAACATGCAGAGACCAGAAGCTGTGTGCTCATTGAGCTTGCGTCATGCAGCTTGATTTAGCACAATAATGCTGAACCTAGCTGAAATTGGTGTTTTTTTCACCTTGTCCAAAAAACGCCTCCTTTAATGATCCCATAAGTCTTCCAACACATATTTACTGTAGCATCATTTTATGTGTTTGCTTGCATGTGTGCCTGTTTATCCACCACCATGCTGATACCTACTGCTCTTATGAGGCTTTTGAGTTACACCCTTTAATAAGAAGGCATCTTGGGAATTTTTTGCTTCTCTGCTCTTCTCCAGAATTATAAGCCTATCCTTGGATATTGTGCAGTGATAAAGATGTCAGCTGAATATTACCCACCCAGAGAGAATTTACTTTGTTTTATGTGTGTCTTTATGTGTGTTTTGGCTCAGATTTTTCACTTTGTCACGACATTTAAATTTGGTGTTCTTACCACACACCTTTACCATTGTGTGATAATAACATCATGTTGAATGACAGTTGTTAATTATACTAGTTCACTTTGGTTTCAAACCTCAACAATAAACTAAAACTGCTCTTTGTTATATTGTGGAGCAGTTGAAATGAATGTTGGACAGAGGAGTGATAGGTGCTTGGTTTTTAGATTTTAAAAACGCTTTTGAAAAAAGTTAATCACATGGTGCTCTAATAAATACTACTATTAAATGGTTAACTCCATTTTTGAAAAAATAAGCAATACTCAACAAGAATTCATGGAAAAATATCATCACCTGTAAATTGTTCTGTTATTGTTCCCAAGGCCCTATTTGAGGCACTGGTTTGTTTAATATTTATGTTAATGACTACTCAATCTATCCAGAAGTTAACATACAAATGTATGCAGATGACACAGTCATTTATGTACATGTGAACTCTAAACAGGAAGCTATATCCCTACCTATAGGGGCAATGTATAAAAGAGCAGATTTCCTTACTCATTCATGCTTAACCTTCAAAATGGATAGTATGTTTTTTTTTTCACTTAAAGGGAACAGTTCCATTGAACCTGAAATTAGGACAGAGGTTCCACAAATTTCAACTCATGAAATACTTAGGCCTGGGTTTTGAAAGCAGTGTAATCTTTCAAAAACCACAAGGTTTTATAAGCAGTAAAGTACAACCTAGCTCGGTATAGATTTGTATGAAATCAAATGAATAAAGCAAAGCTGTGTATGCATGCTGTTGTATTTTCTCATTTCTGTGACTGTATTGCAATCTGGTCGTTTGCAAATAGTATGGGACTCCAACCACTGTATACTCTATATAAGCAAGCATTGAAAATTAAGGATAAAAAAAACATAATTGTCAAGATTATTGCAATTTAGTTAAACATATAATTTGATGCCATCTGAACATTTCATATTCATGACCAATGTTTGTTTGTATATAAAATAATTAACAATTTATCACAACAACCTCTTAAACAGTTTGTAACAGTTGTTAGAGCTGGCTCAAGGACAATGTCTGCATCTGACAGAGAGGACTGCTACATTAGATTTTGATGTACAACTTTTGGCCAAAACTGCTTCTCATTGAGAGCAGCTGAGATGGGGAATTCATTACCACTAAATATCTGACTATAGTACTTTTGGAAATAATGTGAAATAGTTGCTGAAAGTCATTTGGTCTGTAGTCACTGAGCTACAGCACTCTGAAATTGGGACATTGGTGGGTGGAGGGATGGAAAATTTATGATGTTTAAAGTTTTGATGTGTTTCTTCTGTGTTCTGCACATCAGTGGTAGTATCTGCTATGGGGCCACAGATGAAAGTTAGCTTTTAGCTAGATTTGGTACAATATACTGTATGCATTGTGCATTGTCTCTTAAAATAATCAATTACAATTAAAGCTGCAAACATCAGTGAACAGGCCCTCACACCCCTGTGCCCGTCATCCCGTGAGGTGACTGCGGACTTCCTCAACAGAGAAATCAAGCTCAGGAAAACCCTAGCAACTTCTGTACCTCTACGTCAAAAGGATTACTGTGGCTGCTTTGTTATAAATTTCAAAGGGGCGCTATGGACTCATTTTGCCATGCACATGGTAAATACCCCTGTTAGACATTTTGGGCTGTATTCTTAACCATCTTGGAAAATTTGGCACTGATTTGACTGTGTTTTGTGCTGTTACAAGAAACTCCTCCTTCAAGAGACATCAAACTTTGTCACGACACCACGGGCACAACGTTCAAGTAATGGAAAAGCTTTTGATAAAGTTTCATCTTCAAGCTCACGTTTTTAACCTGACCAAGTTTGAGGTCATATAGACAATCATCCCAGGAGGAGTTCGTTAAAGTATAACATATGCAAATTTGCTCAAATTGGGCGCACAATTCAAATGGCCACATTCCTGTTAAACTCAGGTTATCACTCCAAGCGACTTTTTTGTCCATCCTGGGCTCTTACACATGTCTACCCATTTTCATATCTTTGTGTAAAAGGGACTGCAGGGGCTGCATCATTGAAATTGTCTGGGGGTTGGACTCATTTTGCCACACTCAATGTCCCACCCTGACGTATTCAGGGTGGGACATTTATCCCTTATATGAAGTTTCAGGCTGATCGAATCATATGTTCTAAGAATTGTGAACAATGTTGTTAACAATTTAACAGTGTTAGAAAGATTTGACTTTTCACAGCGAATGATTGAAATTTGCTGTCCAGCCACGGCCACCCCCATCAGTGAAAACTTCGACTTTGATTTTGTTAACTTTTCATGTCTGACATGTGAATATTGTCCAACCCAAAGTTGAAGTCTTCCAGATCAAACCCACTTGTTGTGTCCTCAGTGTGGACTATCAGAAGTAAAACAGCTGATGATGGATACCTACAGCATTAAAGCTGTGTGTGTTTGCATGGGTGGTACCACAAATGAAGTCTTTAATTGCATTGTATGTATGGAACAACCTGTGTCTTTTCACTGCCTCTATATCACAGCCTTTATCATACCATTCAGACATAGTATGTGGTATGTTATAATACAATAAACTGCCTGATTTAATGCAGACACATTAAGATTTATCCTTTATATATATATTTAGGCAACAGAAACCCAACGATGAGGAGATAGAAGAAGAGCATCATGGAGGGCACAGCATGTACAACCAACAGAAGACAGTGGCTCATATTGAGAAAACATACCTGTGGTTAAAGAAGGCTGTCTGAAGGACAGCACGGAATCATGAATCATGGACATTAATATTAATTGCTGAAGTTTTATAAGGTTACATAAGGGCAGTTACTCAAAAGTCCATTGTTGTGTTTTTAGAGGTCTGGACTGCAGGCAGTAAATACTTACAAACCTTTACTCTAAAGTCAAGCTGTTAGGCATGCAGCATCCAACCCAGCAGAGTCCTGCTCGAATAAAGAGGAATGTGCCTTACAAAGACTTTGTCTGGATGGCAAGATATCTTATTCCAAAACATGTATGTACACATAAGCAAGAATTGTTCCATCACAGATTTGCAAATTACCCATGCCATGCCATAAAACTTCCATGTACCAAACATTTTACAGATGCTGTTTTTTTGATATTTGTGCTGATAACAGGTAACTAGTATCTGGTCCTTCTCATCTTTAGCCAAACATCCATGTTTATAAAAAAAACTTTGAAACTTTGAAATGCGGACTCATGAGTCTTAACTTGAATTTTTACATGCAGTGATTTACTGTGTTTCAAATCTCATTTAGTAATATCCTTTAGTGAATCTTAGCTTATAGCAGTGCCAACTGAAGGATTCAAGGTCAGAAGCTTTCAATGTTGTTCAAAATCCCCATTTTTTGACGATATTATGAGGTTTTTGGCCAATGAGAAATGTCTGAAGCTGTTGAACTATTTGCTCCCACAGGTTTTCATAAAGTACCGAAACCCTCCTGATCATTGCTTATGAACGACTGAGCCTTTTGAGGATGCCTCTTTCATACTCAATTATGATATATGATAACCTGCTATCAAATGACCTATTCAACAGTGGAATGTTCCAATTACGTATTGTTGAGCATCCCACCTAGTTCTCCTCCTGTGTTTCCCTTCAAGTGGAAAATTATAATACAAAACAAAGCAAGCATTGAAGATGTCCTCATCTTCCTCTGAAGAACTCAGCTTGTACACAATTTTCCTCGCCGTATCTTGGGGGATGCTGGGAGTTGGAGGCACTTGAGTTGCTTAACAGTAGTTCTTTAGCTAAATTGAGCTCCTCATACATCAGCTCTAAACAGTAGCTGGCATGACTAGCAGATCACAATATTCGCACACTGTCACTTCAATGAGAACGGTCTCATATGGCAATGTCGACCGAAGCTTTCACTGCAGTAAGCTGAGATATTATTAATGGGTCATCACCCGTCTAACATATAATAGTGGCGATGGGAAGATGGTCTTTGACTAAAATCTTTCCTGACAGCGTGTGTAACTACATAAAAGATGGTAAAATGGAGGCAAGAGTGGAGAGGTTGATACTATCAAACTGTTTCAGAGACATTTTATCGAGGGAAAAGGTCAGAATGATTACCAGCATGAGCTCAGAGGCTTTATTTATTGTGGAGGTGTGCAATGTGAAGTATCACGCAGAGGACCCATTGTCATTCTCTATTTTTGCCTCTTAACAACTTTTAAGTTGTGAGTTTACTTAGTTTACTCTGCAACTGTTGAAGTAAAACACAATGTGGCCCAAACACATATCTACAAGAACAAAATGGACATGATGAAAGACATTCAGATTGCAATGACGTGACATTGTGTTTAATGTCTCGTGTCTTTGGATGTTTATAAATTATAAGATGACTGAAGAACAATGGATTGTCAGAACTGCAGCATCTTATTTTAGACAAGTAATATTTAGTAAGGTTGTTATTTAAATTATTGTCAGTTTAGACTCCTGACATGTAAGCAGCAGTTGTTAAGTTTGAGAGGAGAGAGGACGTGCCACTCTCGCTCTGCCTCCAAGCCCCTCCCTGAAGGAAAGATTGTTGTGCACATGATCAGGGATCATTTTAATCTCTTCTAGTAAATCTTTTCAGCATACTTTTCTTCAGAGTCGTGTTATTTTTTTGTTGGTATATGTACAGGTATCAGCAGTATTTTCATTTCTAGTCGTCCATTCTCCTCCATTATGTTCATAACACTCCTGCCACTCTCGTCAAGTTTACTGAGGCAAGGTCTGCTCTCTGCTCACCCATGAGAAATGATGACAGTCGTCAGATGCACTGATTGGTTTTCCTGTGTTTAGTGTTTCGTTTCTACAAATGGCATTAGAACTAGGCAGGACCAGGACATTTTTCAGACTATCTGTCTCGTGTATCACTGTCAGGAAATAGTAAGCATCTTAGCAATTATGACAAAAAAGTTGTTTTTAAAGTTACCAACTGCAACTTTTGCCATACATATGTTGCCATACATCACCCACTCACACCACTCTATTCAAGAATTCCCTACGTTCAGAGTTACACACCAATCCCTGGGCAAATGCTCAAGCTCATGCTAATATATGCTAATCCACTTTGAATTTACATGCCACTTTTAGCCAATGAGTTCAGCTAGAACAAAAGACTGGGAGTAACCTTTAACTTGTCACCCAGCCCCTGCAGTGCAGGATAAAAGTCTTTCTGAAGAAAATGTGCAGAGACACAGTCAGCCTTCAAAACACCTCCAGTTGCACACATGACTGTTCCACCACACCTTCTAAATGAGTGAGAAAATTCTCAATGAGACTTTAGAGCAGGCAGAGAGTGAGCAGTATCCGGTTGCTCTATCTGTATGCATTATAATAGCACTTAAGCTAACAAGACAATCCTCAAGTCTCTTCTGTGGAAATCTTTGCAAAGAAGGCTTTTTTCCCTTCCACTTGCTTCCATTGAATTTGGTTCACTGTCAAAGCATGTGTTCTTGCACCATGAGAGTTTTCTTTTATCCATTTCTTTGAGTGGAAGGCTGAGTGTAAAAAGCCTGGTTAACCTCAGTCAGGGCCTTGGGGTATACTATAGTGCCATATGCTACATGTCAGAGGCTTAATGATGGCTCACAGTCAGCTATAGCTCAGCTCAGCCTCCACAGAGTTTCTGTACCCGGGGTATGCACATGGACATAGTGTGTGTGTATGTATATGTGTGTTCACGCGCATGTGTGTCATTATACATCTGGATGTGCCTCTATGTGTGTGTTTCCAAGATCAAAGGTTAACTACATAGGGCATGATGTCAGCGGCAGGTTTTTGGTAGGTGAAACAGTGCCAGCTCCATTCAGACCATGGTTACCATGGAGACAGCACTGCTAATTCTCGCCTGCACCTCAACAAGCTCTGCAGCTGTTTTCAATGTTATCTACATCGTGAAAGGAGTTCCATTTAAAAACAATATCGCTAGACAGATAGTATTGTATTATGTTGATAATTGTCAAGCTACAAATCACAACTTGTCATTGTTTACAGCACAGTGTGTGTGTGTGTGTGTGTGTGTGTGTGTGTGTGTGTGTGTGTGTGTGTGTGTGTGTGTGTGTGTGTGCGCGCG